>APFE030819896.1:310812-348416 GCA_000404065.3 Pinus taeda | reverse complement strand
ATAGATATATTTTGTTTTATAATGAATATTCAGATGCTATGTAATTGTTTGCCTTGTTAGTGAATGCAGGTCTGAAGGTGAAGGAGGAGCTCATCCGGATCAACAAGACTGGCCTACTACAACAAGCATTGGACCTAAGGTAAGATCGAGAACATTTGATTTCTTGTAAAATGATGTGTATCTAGAGAAGGATAGCTCTTATTTGGTTTGTTTGTCATTAGAGAGTCTTAGACTCCTAGGAAGGTTAGATTTGTCCGCAAGTATAACTCATTCCGCGTGACAGAAATGTTCAAGAGAAGTTGGCCTCTGCAAGTATAACCCCCCCTCCGATATTTCACACGAAACATATCATCTCTTCCCATCTCGTGTCGATGATGTGGGAATCATTATGGCCCACCTTCGATAAAGGTCACCTCCTGTCAACTTCAGCTCATTATCCAAGAGTGACCTAGAGACTCCCTTCAGGTACCTTGGAGCCTGCATGCCTCAATGGTGGGTTCTTTGTGTTTGACACGAGGTTTTCATCATTGGCCTCCGATCGGATGACTCTACGGGTGTTCGACACTGGCTCATTCATTCGCACGCCATGGATTGTACCTATAGTACCTTGAGGACCATCGTCATCATTGGTGTCCCCTCTTGCATCTGTTAACAGCTTTCATCATTGGCTAGTAATCAGACGATGTTCAAGCATGTTCAACCTCGACTCCTATATTCACATGTTTGAACTTGTACTTTGTTTGGGCTTGGATGGAGCGCAAGACCCTAGTCCTAGTTCATTGTGGGCCACGTTGCGATTTTGTGGATTATCATTACATGACTCATTGATGGATGGCTGCGACCATACCTGAGTCTTTTAGGGTGGCTGCGTCCATACCACAGACCTTTCTTCATATGTCTTTTGGATGGCTGCGCCCATGCATAGACTACATGTAATTGAAATATCAGTTGTAGCTGCCTGCAAGTTCTTCCTGGTGGTGTTCCGGTCCAGCAGTCTTGTAAAGCATTTCACCCCTCCCACTCTCTCGGGCTTCATGCTTTAGGGGGCATCTGTTACACAGTAAAATGTCACTGTCACCTTGTCAGTCTCCCTACTGTGTCATAAAATCACGTTCACTAAGCTCATGCTCTCTGAAATGGCTAAAAACCCTCTTTGCCTAAGTTTATTGGATCATCACGACTGTTCCTAAAATAACCGCGCTGACTGGCAGATGACAGTGTAACTGGTGCGCTGCCAGCGCAGAAGCACACATGTTTTCCGCGCTGGTCGAATTTCATGAACAATGCACCCTTCTCTTGTATCCAGTCGCGCTGACCAGACCTCTTCTTTAATTGAGTTGCGATGCCAGCACGCCAGCCTTGTTTTGCACCCGCGCTGATCCTGTTTAGGCGAGTTTGTTCTAACAGCCAACCTTCCAGATGACTCCAGACTTGGCTGTTAGCTTTGTAAAGGTCGCCATCCTTTCTCTGGCATGTCTGTTTGCCTAGTCACCCACTTTTCTTGGGGAAAAGCTCATCCTTTAACTATTCATGGAGACTCCTTCTCCTTTATAAGCCTCCACCATTGCCATGAGCATCTAGTTTTTGGGGAACATATAGACTTTGATAGAGGAATTCTTAGTGCATTAGTGCTGCTCTTTGTAGGCATTTGGTGTGTTGTGTGAGGATTGCTATAGAGCTTGAAGAAGGTTATGAGTTTGTTGCCTTGTATGTGAGAGAGAGACCTCTTTGACTTGGGAGATCTACTTCAAAGGTGAATGCTTGGGAGACATGCTGGTTGGACCCTCTAGATAAGGACTCAACGTCAAGACTTTGGTTGTACCTTACTCTATTTTCTGATTAATAAAGAAAGATGACTACTGTTATGGTTCCATTCCCATTTGTCTTATGAATGATTAATGTGAATTACATCTTTCCTGACTGATGTATAGTTGTTTTTACTAGATTTTACACTTGTGTTTGTTCTCTCTTTGCTTGTGCAGGTGTCCGCCCGCGAAGATAGTGGAGGACTGTGATCGGCTGGAGTGAAGGTGTGAGAGGATCATCTCTTCATCAAACATAGCGTTGTAATCCAAGCAGTTTTTCTTTACCCACTTGTTAATTACAACTAGGAACATGCAGAGTGGCATTGTTTGATTGTTGCTAGACCCCTTTTGGGCTAGTAGGGATCGCCTCTAGCCGTAGAGGGGATTTACCTCTCCAACATTTATAAAAAAGACAAAAGATCTAAACAAGACCATGATAGTCATCAACAACTATCATACACCATATATGATCTGCTCCATAAACATTTGTTAGCAACATCCATACCAACAACCTGTATATGTCCATCATCGATTCCCAAGATATGACAGTTTAAAAATCATCAACCTATGACAAATTATGTCACAAATAGATATCAACTCATCCTCTTGATCTCATCGAGATCAACTTGCTCTGTTTCCTTAGTAGAAAGAATGTTATCATAACCTTCCATGAATCAACTAAGTATATGTCATATCTCCAAGCAGTAACAAAAAATAATTCACATCATATCACATGTATGTGAAAACACCATACTCATTATCTATGATCATAACATCATCAATAAGAACTACATGATATTTCCACAAGAACCCTCAATATATCAACCATGTATCATCACTAAGAAACACCCCACATCTGATAAGAATCAACCACGATAATCAACATATGTGAGTATCAAACCTATCATCATAAAGTAGAAGGAATCATCGTTAAGTGACTAAGTGAACCATGTCTCTAAATATCCATGTCTTAAAATAGATATGCCTTCATGAGACTTGCAATAACACAATTCTCTTGGCCAACCAACGATATTTGTCACTATGCAACTTAAGTAATCATCCATGTATTCAACATAATGTGTATCCATCAACTATGTATCTAGCAAACCATGAGCTTATGGTTATTTGTCAAGCTTTCTTGATACCATCAACAACAACAATCCTCAACCATGTGAGAGCCAATAACTATAGGAATCCTTCATCATAACTGCACCATATGAACTTTATGTGTCTATGAAGGCATGATGACACCAACATAAAATAAATGAGTGGCTCATCATCAAATAATGAAGTTGTGTACTCAAGATTTGTCCTTCTCCTTTTCCTTATGAAGATCACCATGTAAGCAACATATATGTACTGTATGCATCATCAAAAAGTCATCCACAATCATCCATAAATCTCACCTGAATGACAATAATGTAACCCCTAGCAATACAAGTATCATCTGAGATTTCAATTTGGGAAAATCATAACCGTAACATAGCATGATGTATCATTTAAACACTTTAGCCACATAAGCATCATCACCATTGATAAGAATCATTAGGTACCAAATATTTCTAAACATAATGCCAACAATGCATTATTAGAAGCATAGCATATTCTCCCCCTGAACCTGTGCCACCTGTTCACTGTCAGATCTGGTCATTGCATATATCAGTAAAAAATATCAAGGCATCATCATGAATGAGATACACATCAAGTCATCAATAACTTATGAGGATCAAAATCACTTCTAAATAACATCCACATACTGTAGTCATCAATCATCAAGACAGAAAAGATAATTGATAATTGTCTGAACCATTTTTCTAATTCTGCCCCACTGCTTCTTCATCAAACCAACATACATGCGACCATGCAGCTTCTAACTCACATATATATGCGACTTGTCTTCATGATAACTGCATATGAGAATTAGGACACTGAAATTTCATACTTTCAATTCTTTCTGAGTCTGTTATGTTTGTATACTGAGCTATGCCACATCTTTTTGTCTGTAATTCCTTCTTTTTCCATACCTTGGAGTGTGATGATGTTTGTTCATTTTGGTATGTTGGTCAAAATTTTCTCTTGCATTCTTTTGCTATATGCCCAAACTTGTTACAAGCATAACATCTTATATGTTTGATATTCCTTCTAAAACAGTCAGTGGCTTTGTGACCAAACATATTGCAAGAAAAACAAAATCCCTTAAAGTACCTAGGAGCTGATGATATTTTTGTGTGATAGTTATTAGCTTCAACGATTCTACTTCTCCATCTTGCTACAACATGTCCAAAATTATGACATGCAAAACATTCAACATTATTCATCAGAGGAAAGAATTGATTATCACTTCGATAGTTAGGAGTAAATTATTTTCTTTGAAGTCTTTCTTTCATTGGTTGTTGAATGTTTGACCTCTTATCTCCTTGTTGAGAATTTCATATTTTGCATTAGAGTTCCTTACCTCATCTTGTGAACCAGATTCACCTTCAACAATTTCATGAAAACCAAGACCAGATTTGATGATAGGAGACCTTTGACTACTAAGAATATTATCCAAAATCTTAGTACTATCTTGAAATCTTAAATGTTTATCCCTTTCTTCTAATTTACCTTTTAGGATATTTACCTCAACCTGATATTGCTCTTCCTTTTCAAGATACTACTTCTTTATGATTTCTTCATCTTTCCTTCCTTCTTCCACATGTTGCCTTAATTCGAGAACTTCATTTTCTTGTTCTTCAAATTCTTGTAGTAGTTCTTCATTCTTCTTATTTGAATTTTTGAGATCGTCTTTTAGAGAAACGACCACAACTTCAAGACCTTCACAGTAGTTGGTTCTTTCTATAAGTTTGTTGGTTTTTGTTTCCTTTTCATTCAATTCATTTCTCAATGATGCCACTTCATCATGTAGCCTTTGATATTGATCTTCCTTTTCCTTGTATTTCTTCTTTATTTAGTTTCCTTCCTCCAACTGGGCTTTTAACCTAGTAACTTCTAATTTGTAGGCACATTACCTTTTATAAATTAGATCCTTTTGATCTCTAATTGTGTTTATGAGCTTTTTAAATTCTGCCTCTATTTGATTTCTTTCTCTTTCACCCATAAGAGAAAATTTGGTTGTTTCGTTGTCACTTTCATTATCTTCAAATGAACAGAGAAATGTATCACCAGAGGACAATAAATTCGTACCTAATAGTTATTTTTCTTGTTCATCTTCATTCCAAGGTGATTCTGAATCTAAAGAGTTCCTTCCACATAAAGGCTAATCATTTCTCCCATTGTCAGAGTTCCTTTGAGATGTCTTCTTCTTTTGAGGTGCTTTTTTCTTTAGCTTCTTTCCCATTTTTACTACGGATCTCCTTCAAACGATCAAGCTTCTATCAAAGGACCTGCTCTGATACCAATTGTTCGAAATAATACTAAGAGGGGGGGTGAATCAGTATTTAAAAATCAATAACTTTTTCATTTCCATAATCAAATTTATATGTGCTACTTTAGTGTACGCATCTGTTCTTAAGGCAACCAGTATATATCCAGTGAACTTATGATTCAATTAATTCATCATAATTTGATCTTTAATCAGTGCATCAAGACTTTATTAAACAATAAAGAGTATACATGTGCAGTAATAATAGAATAAACCATCACACATAAGTAACACAAATTAACACCAAGATTTAAGGTGGAAACCCAATGTGGGTGAAAACCACCTGTTGTTGTCATCTTTATCTTATTTTAATAATAAGAAAATTTCTTTACAATCTTGTACTGGTGCAGACTTGTACCAATACGTATGCAGCCACCTGTAGAAGGCTACAACCTTCTCTCGTTCTCCAGCTTCTTCTAGAAGGGAGCTACAACCCCCTACTTCTTGTACTAGCCAATATGTTTACTAGTACGTAGGCCCCAACCTAAATAAGGCTACAACCTTCACTCATTCTCCAGTTTCTACTAGAAGGGAGATCCAACCCCCTCAAAAAATTACCAACCACTACTGGCAGGAAGATTGGACTTCCTCACTGAAGGCTTAAACCCTCAATATCCTCTACGAACCATAGTTCATAAATTTTCATATTGGATACCCCTGGTACACAAAAACACAATATGTTGGCCACGATTCATCAAATTTTCACACTGGACCCATTAGTAACATTGAAGCTCAAAATCAATCACCACTACAATACAACCATCAAATACACCTGCATCAACCAATCACTGAAACTCAATCGTCACTCTTTGATATAACCAAAATCCAATCATCAATATCTAATGTAACTAAAACAATCAACCACTGAAAACTCTGAACCTCTGACACAATTGAATCAATCAATCATTAAATCTCTGACACAACTAAATCAAGCATAATCAAATTCAACCAATCAACTGGAATAGATAGATCACTATAACAGGTACACACATCAGAACCCATAACTAATTGTATTGTCAAAAGGCATGTGTTAGAATGTATACGCTACTTTAATGAAGTAAACTTGTGTGTATACGCTACTTCCCTTTGCCCAACCTGTGTCTACATCTAAAGATACTGAATCATAAAACCTCTGAACCACAAATTGTACCAATTAATGACATTTTGAAGATCTACTATCACATTAGAGAGTTCTAAACAAATAGCAATAAGGATCACCCTTCTTTCTCAATCAATCAATCAACCAGACTCAATCTCCTTATATAAACAATTTTATTTTTAGATATAATGAGGACATCATTAACAAACAATAATAAAACAACAGAAGAAATCTAATAGATCAGTCATCCCTGAACATCAAGATTTTCTTTTACATACGTTAGTTCAAGGAGCTGAGTCAGTGTGTATACACACCTTCACCAAAGCGAACCAACGTATAGATTTGCAAATACTTACTTATAACTTCGCTGCAATTCCAAACTTCAAACATACCCAGATCATCATATATAAAGGATAAAACATGTGTTAGGAATTAGATATAGCCTATCCATTATCAGATCACATAATGATAAGTCATTATGATCTTGATCCATCATTAGATCTCATCCATCATCAAACACTCAGGTGCATACTTAGTTTAGATCAATTAAAACATCAGAAACCCATAACATGCGTAACTTATTTTGATCTAACACTTCATAAGATATTCATAACTTCTACACTTAGCGCTCTGATCTTCCCCTCCTTATATACTTAGGTCCTTTGTCAATACCTCGGACAAAAACCACTTATGACCAATGCCTTGGACCAAATACCTAAGGTCAATACCTCCGACCAAATACCTTGGACCAAAATGCCTTGAACCAAATACCTTAGACCAAAACACTGGTTTTCCAACATGTATGCTCTTTTCTTCCTGTGGGAGTGCATGTATACATATATGCTCTTTTTTTTTTGTGGACCAACGTGTATACGCTGCTTTGACTACGTGGACCTATGTATACTTCTTAAACTACTTTACATCAACATTTTCCTTTACCTTCTTTATTCTGACCAGTAGACCTTAGTTTCATCTTCTTGTTCTTCTGTACCAATGCCTTGTTACCTCTAAATATAACTGTTACACTGTAATTTTCCATATTATTTCTGAAAATGATTCCTTTGAACTACCATGCATTCTGTCACATCAGATATCTCTCTTATATATTCATCTAGTTATGTAGATTCATCTAGATACCATATACAAGTGAGTTCCTCTGCTACAAGTGAGGTTGTTATCAAGTACAACACATGCATCATAATGCCAACAACTTGATCCAACTCTTCCTTGCTTGATTTTTTATTCCCTTTTCTTTCCCTGATGCTAGAGTGCTCTAAGAAATTGTCTACATGAGAGAGAGAAAGAATAGAGAGAGTTCTGACCCAAAGTTGTCAAAAGGATAATACTTGCCAAAATCTTAACTAACCAAAATCCATGAACTGATCCTGAGAAACCTTTTTATCGTTTCGGCCTCTATTTTCTTCATTTTTCCTTCAATTTCCTACTCATTCAAATTTTTGTCCTTTCGTCGTCCTTTTCTCCTAATTTTATTTATTTTCATGAATAATTGTCAATTAATGCATCTTTTCCTTTTCAATGGCCTTGTCATTTTCTTTTTGCCAATTTCCTTAGCCACAATAAACCAAATAATCACCTTCTAGGATGTTTTGAGTACCATTCAACTTGGAATACATGTCCTATGACCTTGATCTTATTTTTCGTTTATTAACTTTATTACATGGATTTTTAACTTGGGACTATTAATGATCTCTCCCCCTTGGGGTAACATCATCCCCGATGTTCAATGACACCTACAACCAAAAAAATTGTAGAAAACCAAAACATAATTCTTATGGAGCTTTATACCACATATCAATGCAATATTTACAATAATATACACATATGCACATTTTATTAACCAACAAATAAAAGGATATGATACCACATTAGCAACAACGGAATCCAGAGGCTCACACCTCCACTGTAAAAACTAGTACTAGGATTCACCTCCTTCCTAGGAAGTCCAGAATCCACTTCCAAATTCAAATCTACATCCAATGTCTAGTGCTACAATCTTTGTGCTCGGTGAAAACTTACCAGCTCATTGTTCCAGGGAACACTCCTAATGTGCTTTTGATTCCATTTGGAAATGCTATTGACAAAAATAAATGTATTCCCTAGCCATATCTGCTAGACAGTCCCTCGAGTAATCCAGTTACCCCCTTCCGTTTAGTCACTATCATTCTAAGTTCCTCGACATACCTTTCCTGGGATCCATCCCTTGGCAAGGTTTCCTCGCATCGAAAGGTCCAAAAACCAATGCATATACCCACCTCAAAACCATCATATCTATTATAGCATGCTCATGGTGATCAATTGACATTATTGGTTACCAGTGTCGCACAATGGCCCTTCTCTTGAAGTACTTTACCAACATATTGTTTCCTATTCCAATTCCTTTTGTTATTGTTGATAATTCTATGGAAGTTAGTTCTAACCACCCAAACTAAGAAGTTTCATGCTTCCCTATACCAAACACATAATTCCCATTAGAGTCAAAATAAATTGAAATAAATTTAGCCCGTCAATAAGATACACCTAATGAAAACTTGACTAAACTGAGGGGGGGTGAATTTGTTTAGTACATTCATGGACATCAATTCCATTTAATTTAAAATTATTAACTAAACTTTTAGATGAGCATCTTAACACATAACGAATATCAAATTTAATATACGAACATCAGTTAGTAAGTAAACAATAACATCGCATCAACACATAAAAGCAAGCACATATGGACACCACATATAAGTGGAAACCCATAAAGGTAGAAAAACATGATTTTGTTATTGTTGTGGTGCAGAGGCAAGCTCCTACCCCCTTGTTACATCTTATTTTCTGTAGGCTCCAACCTACTGGAGGCTTCTACCTCAATTTTTCTACAAGCTACAACATGCAAGGAAGTGTAGAAAATATGCGATAAGTTAACTCAATAATGCAATATAAATCAAATCAGAATACTATAACCTACTTATCCTATCAATTTGCGGAAGCCTAAAGATCAAGTTAAACAATATAACCAGAAGAAGAAGAATTAATGGCACAATACACATGAAAATACTTTGGGGAAATTTTGAGGTAAAAACCACACACTATTGTATTATCATACATGGTGGAAATACATAGGAATTATACAAAGCCTTAGCTCTCACAGTTAGCCAACTCTTAGTACAATCCTCAAAGATGCTCATAGGCAATTGTGGCTTCTCTCTAGCCTTCCTCTCTGCCCTCCAAGGTCCTATTTCCTGGCAATGTTCCTTGTGGATGATTAGCCTATTACCAAGTGGAAAAACAAGCCTTCAAAACTGCGCAATCCTCAAGAATGAATCCTTGACTACATGCATGAGTTTTCTCCATGAGAAAACACATGCAACTGATAGTACACTGTCCTTAAACATTAATCTCAAATGGATCTTTCTCAGAATAGACATGCATGATTCTAATGAGGGAATCCTCAGTTAACTGGAGTAACACTAGTTGACTGCATTAATGCATCAACTGGCTGTTAACTCACTATTTGTTCCTCAAATAGTTTGGAACTAATTTAACTAAACTTAACTCAGTAAAATGAGTTAACTAATTACAACTCAAATATAACTCAATATTATCTCCTTAATTTAAGGGATAACTCTTGCATGACTTTAGAAAGACTTCTAACTTGAATTTCTCCAACTAATTAATTTAAGATAAATTGATTAATTATTTCGAAGTAGTTGTTAAGACTAAATTCCATTTTAATTCACAATTTAATTCAATGACAAAATAAATTGGAATATTCTTGTTGCCATATTTCAACACTCGCTCTCAACAAGAAAGGGATTATCTGCCACCCCGATCCTGTGTGTATGGAACTTGAATTTACACTTTGACAATGCCTTTGTCAAAATGTCAGCATCTTGCTCCTTTGTCGAAATATACTGTAGCAACATGATCCTCCTCACTACACAATCTCTGACATGATGATACCGGATGTCGATGTGCTTGGACCTATCATGAGACACTGGATTCTCATAGATTTTGATACAACTTTTATTATGATTCATAATAGATCACAGTTGGATACCTCCTGTGATCAAAAAAACCAACTAGGATTTTACGCATCTAGATGGCCTCACATGCTGCCTGACTTGTAGCCATGTATTCTGCCTCTGCCAAGCTACATGCAACTGACCTCTATTTCCTGCGGTACCAAGAAACTGTTGCTAACCCAAGGTTGAATATCCCTCCTAATGTTCTCTTACGATCTGATGGAATCCCTGCCCAATCTGTATCAGTGAAGCCCTGTAGCTTCACTCCCTTTTTTTGTCTGTACCATAATCCATACTGAGATGTGCCTCTAAGGTATCTCAATACATGCTTTGTTGCCTTCTAAAACATCTTGGTAGGCTGAACCATCACTTGACTCAGCTGGTTCACCACATAGCACAAATATGGTCATGTATTCATTAAGAACATCAATGAACCCATAAGCTACCTATACACAATAGCCTCTACCACTTCTCTTGAAGTAGCAACCTCCTTCCTCCAGTTACCTGATAGAGGAGTCTGTAGGGGCTTGTAATTATCCATGTGAATCTCTTGAGTACCTCATTAACATACTTGCCCTAAGACACAAACAACTCCCCATCCTTTTGTCACACTTCCATGCCAAGGAAGTAATGCATGAGACCCATGTATTTCATCTCGAATTCTCTTGCAAGGTCCTCCATGCAAGACATGATCAACTGATCATCACCAAAATGTGGTATAGGTTCGCATCTGGTTCACTCTTTGTGAAGCCCAACCTAGTGAAGTAGTTGTCTATCCTGGTGTACCAAGCACGAGGTGCTTGCTTCAGCCTGTACACCACTCTCTTGAGTCGGCACACATGTGAGTCATGATCAAATGTCTCAAAACCTTTTGGCTTCTCTATGTACACCTATTCCTCAATCTGGCCATTAAAGAATGCAGTATTCAAATCCATCTAATGGATCTTCCAACCCATCTGTGCTGATAGTGCCAACATAGCTTTGATAGATGAGTACCTTGCAAAAGGAGAAATATTCTCATCATAGTCAATCCCCTTGACCTGTGAAAACCCGCGGGAAAAAAATCTTGCATTATGCTTCTCCACACTACCATCAGCAGCTTGCTTTACCTTGTAAAGCCAATGGGAACTCACAACTGACATGTTCTTCATTCTCCGAACCATGTCCCAAACACTGTTACGAACTATCGAGTCATACTCCTTCACCATAACATCAACTCAAATCAGTTGTTGCACTGCTTCCTCAAAGGAAGATGGATCGATCTCAACACATTCCCCAGCAAGGGCCATTTATCTAGTGTACATCTTAGGTGACCTCCTCTATCTGTGCTGAGAAGATGGTGCTCCCACATTCTCTCTCGCATCCTCCAAAAATCTGTTAACTTCTCTTGTGCGCTTCTATCCATCTCTGCAAGACTTTGATTGAGTGGATGTCTCCACTCCTCGAACCTCTGCATGCAGTTGCTCCACGTCACTCTGAGGACCCTCCTCCTTAGGAACCAATAGTTCCTCCATAGCCTGTTTTTGGAGCTCCCTCTCAAGGGAAACTCACATGGCCTTCTACTCATCAAACTTGAGATCTCTGGGAACCAGTGTCCTCCAACTAGTAGGCAAGTACACTCGATAATTGTGAGGTGTATTAGTGTACCCCACAAATATCCCCAACTCTACTGTCGGCTATGGCTTCTTCCATGCATCCTTTGACGCATGGCTATATACCAATGAGCCAAAGATCCTGAAGTTACCCACATTTGGTCTCTTATCGAAGAAAGCTTCCTCTAGTGTCTTCATCCCAAGTATGCGATGCAAGATTCTATTCTGCAAATAGACTCTTGTGTTGCATGCCTCAACCCACAAGTGAAGTGGTAGCCCTTGGTCATGCAGCATTCCTCGTGCTGCCCCTACAATAGTTATGTTCCTCCTCTCGGCCACCCCATTCTGTTGTGGGTTATGAGGTGCCATCAACTCTCGTTTAATTCCTTCTACTGCACAAAAGTCCTTAAACTCTTGAGAGACACATTCTACACTTTTTCACTTCTCAAGGCCTTGATATTCTTCCCTAACTCTTTCTCAACCAAAGCTTCGTACTCATAATTTTTTTTGAAAGTTTGGTCCTTCTTTTGCATGAAATAAATCCAGCATTGATGAGAATAATCATCAATGAAAATCACATATTACCGTTTCTTCGATGTGGATGTCATCAAGAATGGTCCACACGAATCAGTATGAACTCTCTCTAAGATAGCCTCTACTCAACTGTCTCGAACATGAAAAGAAGATTTGGTGTACTTTCCCGAGGTACAACTTTTGCATGTGTCAACTTGCTAAAGTTTGCCTTTGGGAAGTCTTGTAGATACCTATTGCATTATCTTCAAAGCCCCATGGTGCAAATGGCCCAACTGCTTGCGCCACAACTCGCCAATGTCTTGGAATTGCACCAATTATGCTTTCGTACTCATTGTTGCACAATCATCTACCTCAAGTTTATAGAGATTCTTCACCTAAATCCCTATCCTCGTGGTCTGACCTGTGGCTTTATGTCTTAGTAACACCTTTGCTTTACTGAAGACAACATCGTAGCCTTTGTCCCCCAACATCGCAACCGATACTAAGTTCTTCTTTTGTCCAGGCACATACATCACATCTGTAAAGGTGAGAGGAGCTCCATGCTCCCTCTTAAAAGCAACCGTGCCCACTCCTGAAACACTATACCTTCTATCATCACCCATCTCTATGTTCATCTTGAGGTCTCTCTCCTCTAAGGCACTAGATAAATTTTTATCACCGCTCATGTGGAATGAGGCTCCACTGTCAAGATACCAGACACAACCCACCATGGATGACACCATGCATGTGATGAGGGTAAAGTCCATTTCGAACTGAGAGGCTAATGCCTCACCTTCTAATCCTTCTGAGGATCCCTTCTTGGAATTCTTCAATGGGAAACTAGTCACATAATGTCCCATCGTGTGACAATTAAAGCATCTTACTTTAGACATGTCACCGTTCTTCCATTTATGAGAAGAATTTGATTTGAAATGGGAAGCCTTCCCCTTCTCTTTCCTTTCCTTAGTTGCTAAGGCCATATTTTCTTCATCAACATTCTTGGATGAAGAACCATTTCATGTGCTCCTCCTAACCTCCTCCTGTATAAGATCTAACTAGAGTCCTTCCCAATCTAGTAGTTTCTCCCTTCCATTCATAGAGTCCTGGTAGTTATTCCAACTCTTTGGAAGGCCAAGGAGAGAGAGGCTCACCATATCATGATCGAAAATAGTTATTCCCACACTGCCAAGCTCATCTCTGTAGGTGGTGAGCTTGTTCAGATATGTGGAAATAGTATCACCCTTCTCCATCTTGATTCTTCGAAGCTTATTGTTGGCCGGATAAATCGATCTTGTGGACAAGGCAGATATCCCTAGTATTAAAAGATATCTAGCAATATGCAGGACAAGCAAATCTATCTTTCTCTAAACATATACGATTCATAACAAAAACTACAGAGGTGTTTATACCCTACCTTAAGTCCAACACTAGTTTGTGGCAGCCATCCTTCAATCGTCCGAAAGAGTTTCCTTTTCAGAACCTACAATCACAAACAAGCACACATCAAATAACACCTGCATAGCTTATATAATAATCATGTTCATTATGGTGATCAAGGAATCCATAAAATAAATCATAAAACACAGCTTATTGAGAAAAACAAACTTATTTGTATTAACTTTGAAATAGAAGAACCTTACAACCTTTTCAGCCTTGATGTTGTACAAGCTCTTCCTAGGGTCCAAAATAGGAATCTTCTTTACTTTGACAAGCCTCACACTCTTCCAAATGAGATCAAAGAGGTATGTAATCGCTCCTAACAAAAGCTCAATTAGGAAGACTAAGTTCCAATAGCATTTCACCTCAAAAATGTTTAGCTTTGAACCTCCTCAGTAACCAGCCCAATGCTTCATTTTATAGTGCAAAGGAAGGAGGTTACAGGTCCACCTATGAAGGGATAGAGTCCTCCTTCAAAGGGATAAGTTCCTCACATCAAGGGGTTAGCTCCTTAAGGTATGGGATGCATGAACCTTAAGGGAGTGAACTTACCACCTCAAGATTCCTTCCAGAAGCTTCTAGAAATGACTCAAAGTGAGCTTTTAAGAATATACCTGCGCCTTTTTAACTTTTATAGGGGTTTGCAGCCATAACACAGAACAGAGCAGTCAGGTGTGCAGGGAACATGACCATTAAGTGTGGGACCACAGGTAATGCTAAGAGAATGCGTGGAACCAAAGTTTTAGAGACTTTTAAGGGCTTTATCTTATTTTCAAGGCTTGATATGAGGAACTAAGGCTTAAGACTTGCAACGAAGGAATGTATGAGTGATAATGGACTCACATAGATTGCAGAATGCCAAGATAACAATTTTTTGTGCAACAGATTGCCCCCTAATGTGCAAAGTTTGTAATAGATGAAGATAGATTTTGTCATCTATGAAGAGTGAAGTACTTTATCGTTTCAAGGATCATCCTGTGGACACCCCAGTCGAAACCTGTAAAAACATTCAATGCAAAATATATATATATGTGAACATATCATCGTTGAGGTAGGCATTCCCATACTCAGATCAAAATTGACTAGAAAACTAACTAAACTTTTCTAATACAGGAATGATTTTGCAATACATCAAGAGTATAGACGTATGTAGACATAGTATGGACGCAACCATATGTTTATGGATAGCCCACTATATAATGAATAACAAAATTCCTTACAGCGTGGATGGTAGAAACTAGATCCAGGGTCTTTATTTCTACTTCCTGAACTAGTATGATTCTATCCATGTGAATGAATATGTCGAAGTCAAACATGGTAGAAACCACTTCATTACCAGTCAATGATGTGAACTGTGAACAAGTGTGAAAGAAACTACCAGTAATGTCAATGGCTCTCAAAGTACTTAGTACAATCCATGAAATGTGAATAGATGAGATGATGCCGAACATGTCATAGAATCCTTTGATCAAAGGTCAATGATGCAACCTATCATCGAAGGAAAGAAGCTTTCCATTAGGGCATGCAGATTCTAGGGTATTGATGATTCCTAGATCATCTTTCTAGATAATGAGCTAAATTTGATAGAAAGTGATCCGTCGTAGGGAAGACCACAACATGAAATCATAGATCAAGTTTTGAAGAGATATAATTGGAAAGGACTAACTCAAGGATAGTCAAAATGGATGACAAATATTCTGTAGATGAATGGTTTATTTGAACTAGCCTCTTGAACACATAACAACACTGCAGATGGTTTGCTGCAATTGACCCAAAGCTAATACCCAAAAACTGGCTGAAGATTTTCAATATGGTTTGATTAACTATTAGGCAAAGGATTTCCCAACCCAGGTGAATAAAAGTGTTGTGTTCAAGAGTGGTTAATTGTTTTTCTAAAACACAAGGTTTAACAGATGAGTTCATTTTTCTCTCTTTTCCCCCACCATTTCTAGAAAGTACCTCTTTGTTTTTGACAAGCTTGAGGAGGATAACATTTGCTTGTTGATAAGCTCATCCTTCGGATGAGTCCAACTTAGTTTAAAATTCGAACCCTAAGAAGGAGTGGTTCGTTCCTGTTTAAAATTGAACAGGTCCTTTACTGTTAAATTTTAACGAGTCCAATATAGGAAAATCTCAGTGTTTTTCAATTTTAGGAAGTCAGAAGAAAAACTTAAGAAAACTCCATGGATATCATTTTTCATAAATTTGTGTCCCCCAAGCCCGAAAAAGTATAAAATAATACTTGAGAGAACCACTTGACCATTACAATCAAGGAGTACTTTTTATAATTAGTGGCTTCGATCTAAAAACCCAAAAAAACGATCAAAGACATGTCATTTTGTAACCAATATCAAACTTGAAACGACAAAAGTCTGCGATATTTTCATGTTTATACAGTTAGAAAAGAGTTGTAAGTGCAGCGTCCTTTTAATTCCGTTTTAACGAGTTTAAAAAGGAAAAACTCAGCAACCTTTTCATATTTTATGAGTCAGAAAAGAGCTTTAATGAGGACTCCTATGTTTCACTTTTTCGTAAATTTTGGGAGAGTCTAAAAAAGTGAAAAAAGTATGCTCTCTGTTGAAAATGGTGAATTCTCCCTGAAAAATCCAATATTCTACACAAAAACTCAAAACATTACTCATACATGTTTAAGATAAATAAAAATGTATCAAAAAGTTACCCTTTTTAAAGTAAAAAATAAATTAATTAAAAGGGCTTTTATAAATTCATTTTTACCGTCTGATTTTAGAGTGAGAAGTGAGAGCTTTTGGGTAAAAAAATTCCTATGAAGATTGCGGAAAAGCCATCCGTTGGAATCGAAAACTGTCAGCTCCAGGTAATCCACATCATCTTTATCTTGCATTTCAACCGTTTACATTTCATTTTAGGGATTTTAAAATTGATTTTTTATAGAGAATTTGATTTAGAAAATTGCTCGCGGGGGTCCGCAGGTGCAACATGCGGCCCCTGCGGACCCCAACTTTTTTCTACAAAGAAAAAAGTCATGGGTCCACACCTATTGCTTACAACGAGTGCAGACCTACACACTGTTTGTAACCAGTGGGTGTGGACCCCACGAAATAGGTTTTAAAATTTCAAATTTCTACATTTTCGCCCGAAAATTTTTGAACTAAAATGTTCTAATACGTCTTTTTGCATTATAGGACATAGAAAATGCTTGTTTGGTGGGAATGCGAGCATGAGGATGTCGACCTTGCTGCATTAATTCATCCACCCACAATACGGGCATTGAAAGCATGCAGACTGTTTAAATTCTAGGCCATACCAGGCATGAGGGCCCAAGTAGACTTCTTGCAATGGTTGGTAGATAGGTGAAACATACAGGACCAATGTTTCATGACTGGTGGCCACTGACTCGAAATTGAGATTGAGGACATATATTTCTTGACTGGTTTGCCCAAGAGAGGTGAATGATTATCTCTTTTCGAGACTAGGCCAGGTGGCCAGTCTATTGCTAGTCTCCATTAGATTTTTGCAATGATCAAATAGAGGACAAACGAATCGATATTAAAACTATCACCCGTCCTGAACTTAAGGTTATTGCATTCACTGTCACTAGACTATGCGGGAGTGCAACATTTCATGTAGCTACCGAATCTCAGATGCGAATGGCAGTAGACTGTTATCGAGGTACCATCTTCAACTGGTGCGAAGCTATGTTGGCGAATGTAAAAGGCCAACTAACTAGAGCAAAGAACGAACAACTAAAAAAATTAGGATACGGTTTCCTGGTTGTGAGCTTTGGTCTAGAGAGGGTCCCTATGCTGGTCCCACAGTAGCTTTCCGTTGAGGCTGGACTTCCTCGAGAGCCTAGGATAATGCGTTAGGTTGCAGTAATGGCTCGTCATCCTGAGGAGGGTTCAGAGGTTCTTCGATTTCCGCCTGAGTATTTTCATTGGTTGAGAAACCAACTTTTCGCGATTCAGGATTTTCCATATGCTGGGATGGATTATCGTGGTGACCCAGACATGACTCTTCCACCAGGAGAGTAGTGGGATGATTCAGGTAAAATCATTTTCAACATTTTCCTAAGTTTTAACTATTTTTTTTTTTTTAATCGTCCAAAACTGACAATAAAAAGTTTTAAATGCAGATGTGGGTCCACAATGACCAGCCACTCTCCAGCCTTATGAGAGGAGAAACCCAGCTGCAACAGTACCCGCCCTACAGGAGAAATCTACAGAGACCCTAACGAAATTGGAGAATCATCTAGAGCATTTGACAACAAATATTCCAGAGACTGGGATAGATGATATTCCACTTAGGTTACATTGATATGTGATTGGGGTCACAAGACATTTTAGGAGGTTCCTTTGTATGGTGGCCCGAGCAGTGGTTTCTTATTGTGATCATCGCCAGGGATAGGATGTTCGCTTTTTTAGAGTCATACGACATTTATGTGTTTTTGTACTATCATTTTTGGCGATCATAAGGTGTTTTTCAACCTATGATCGAAGATGATGTATATTTGACACACTTCTATGCTATGATATATCACTATTACTGGCTATCTTGTGTAACCTGTTATGGAATGTTATAAGTTCACTGCGTTGATTATTGTAAATGTCTATTAATCATACGAGAAACAACTGCATCTGCTAATGTATTTAAATATCTTGGAATATGCTGATATTCAATTTAATCAAATTCATGTTCCAAGAGACGAACTCTCCAAAATAATCTTAATAACACCATATTTCTAATGGCATAAACCCTGTTAAGCTGTAATACAATGATTTTAGAATCTAACCTAACAATCAAACTCTGAATCCCAAATGAGATGGATTCATATGATAACTCAATCACTGCACTATACTCCATAATGTTATTCGTTGTTTGACCGAGGCTTACCCCATGCATAGATACTAACTCATTAGAAGGTGAATAGATAACCCAAGCTGTGGAAGAAATGTTCCGCGTATTACGCCAAGCACCATCAGCAAAACCAATGTATGTTTGAAGAGACGTCGATATTTGTAATATCAAGAGTAAAATCAAGATAAGTAGGAATAATGATAAAAGCACTCTTTAAACTAGGCATACTTTTCTAATCTAACACACTAGCTATAAATAAACAAATCTAACAAAAATCTCCACACCAAAATTTAAGCATAATATCTCTTCAAATAAAGCCCATTTCTGGGTTTACCCAAAGAGACACCGTCAAAATCAACAAATTCATAGGCCCCTTTGCCAGCTTTCGCTTAACAATATAAGACCATGCCACATAAGTACAAATATTGTAGCCCCTAGCTTATTGTTTGCTTGATCGTATAGTAAAACTAGGTCTCCTTCCGAAAAATTATGAGATGTAACATTTCAGCCGTACTGAGATTTTATTCATTTCGCATGAGTCTCGATTGCTAATGCAGCATTACGTCGATTCTCATCTAACTGAGTTAAGTACAAAAAACGTTTCTCCTCTTCAGAAGTGGCTGGGAGTAATTCTATGGCTATTTGCAATGACAGAATTTTGCATTCAATGGGTAACACTACTTCCAAACCGTAAACCAGTTGAAAAGGAGTAAAACCAGTTGATGTTTTTACTGAGGTTCGATATGCCCAAAGTGCTGAAAATAACATGTTATGCCAATTTGACCTATGAATACCAATGATTCGTTGGATCATAGTGACTAAAACATTATTGATAGCTTCAACCAGACCATTAGCCTATGGGTAATATGGCGTAGAACTATCATGGTGTAGGCCAAGTTGATCTGTCAGTTCAGTCATCATGATGTTTCGAAAATGACTTCCATGATTAGTAATAATAGCTTGAGGAACACCGAATCTAGCAATTTTATGGTTGAAAATGAAAATTGCAGTAGTTTTGCCTTCTGCCGAAATGTAGGCATCGCCTTGACCCACTTAGTAAAATAATCTACCGCTAGGATGATATACACATGCCCCCTGATCGAGTGAGGGTTACATGTAATAAAGTCAATACCCCACTTTGCGAAAGGACTGACGACAATTATAAGGTGGAGAGGAGTGGGTGGAGCATGCATCTTATGATAAAAAAATTTGACAATTGTAGCATTTCCACACTGCATAGATACAATCTTTGAATAAGGATGGCCAAAAATAACAAACGCGCAATATATTTTGGGTTGTGGCATACCCAGACTTATGACCGCCACATGCTCCAGAGTGACAGTCATTCATAACATTTTCAGCTTTTTCATGAGTTCGACAACGTCGGAAAATAGAATCTGCCCCACGATGATAGAGTGTATCACCAATAATATTGTATTATTGGTATTGGAAATGTATTTTTCGTTGCTGAGATCGTGAGATTTCAAGCCAAAAAGATTTGGTTTGGAGATAAACAATAATATCTCCATACCATGGATCAAGAGTACTGATAAGAAAGAAGGATTCGTCCACAATGGGTTCTTCCGCCACAGTTTCAGTATCAGTACGCGGGAAATCACACATCAATTCCACAATACCAAAGATTTCTTGGCCTTGGATTTTTCAAATTCCAAGTCAAATTCCTACAGGATAACTATCCATTTGGAATACTTCACCCCTAACAATTGATTGATCAAGATATACGTCATAGGGTTACAGTTAGAAATTACCGTGGTTTTGCGTAATAAGATGTAGTGATGAAATATTTGGACAACTTGAATGGCTGCCGAGGCCAATTTCTTCATATATGAGTATTTAAGCTTAGTTGGATTCAGGGTTTGACTAAGATAGTAAATCACATGTTCACTATTGAATTCATCTTCCTGAACTAAAACCATCCCAATGGTGGAATGAGAAGCGGCGAGGTACAAAAAGTAATCCTGGTTGTAGTTGGGAGGATGCAATAACGGTGCATGGGTTAACACGTGTTTAAGTGCATCAAAATATTTGTCAGCTATCTCATCCCAAAAGAATGGGGCATTTTATTTCAACAACTTGGTAAAACCTTTTGTTATCTTAGCATAGTTAGGAATGAAATGACGTAGAAAGTTTTCTTTCCCTTGCAAACTTTGGAGTTGGTGAGGAGTCGAAGGAGGAGGTAATTTGACGATAGCTTCAACCTTCGAGGGATCGACACGAATGGTTGCTTTTGAAATGATAAATCCCAGTAAACAACCCGTTTCTACACAGAATACACATTTGTGTGGATTCAACCAAATTTGATAATGCCTACATCTCATAAAGATGGCTCGTAAATGAGTGAGATGATTGGCTCTATGTAATCGATGGGCAGGTAAATCATCGAGATAAGGCTGCACAATGTGCTTGATGTCATAAAATGCGTAAGACATAGCCCTTTGAAAAGTTGCTCTAGCATTCTTTAGTCCAAAAGGTAATTTGCAATAAGCAAAATGTCCCCCATGGACAAATGAAAGTCATTTTAGGTTGATGAACGGGGAGTATGTTGATTTGATTGTAACCAGAAAAACCATCCATAAAGGAGAACATTTCATTGCCAGCACAATCATCAATAATTTGATCGATATAGGGAGTTGGATAATTGTCTTTAGGACAAGCTCGATTAATATCCCTATAATTGATACATATTCTTATCGTTCCTTACTTTTTGATAATAGGAACAATATTCGATACCCTATCCGTTAAGGGAATTGGATAAATAAAACCTGCTCAAAGTAACTTCTCAACTTCAGCTTTAATAGCAACAACTTTTGTTGGATGTATCTAACGCAAACGTTGCCAGACAGGTTTAGCATCCAGGTAAGTTTTAATTTCATGGACAGCAATTGATGGATCGATTCCTGGAAGTTCTTCATATGACCAAGCAAACATGTCACGAAATTCTTGAAATAGGGCATTATAAGTTTGGATTTCATCGTCCATACAAGAAGCACCTATATGAATGTTTTCAATAATTTCGGGTTTAACTGAAATGTCAATAGGAACCGTTCGAGAGATATTTCCCAAATTTAACTCTGAATCAGGATGTTGTAATGGATTCTGTGGTTCTTTGACATAGTTAGTAGTAAAAATAGATGAAAAATCATTTTCAAAATGATCAATCTCAGGTAAAAACGAAGATCGATGATGAAGATCTTCCCATGGTAAATCATCAACAGACAAAAGTTCACGAATCTTCTCATCAGTATGAACAAGATCAGAAAATGTTGTTGAAGCTGAGGTTGATATCGAAAGTGATTCCCCATGGACCACATTCATTGGATCGGATTTGGTTGAACAAGAGTCAGAAAACGACTGCACAACCTGATATGAAATTTCAAAGGGACTCAAAGGCATCGCACTACCAAATGAATCCACCTCAGAATCGGAAGGTACAATCCAAGGATCATCAAAAGAAATAGTGTTCGATGAAATCATATGAATAGTTGCAATAGAAGGCAATAGGTTAGGAGGAGGGAAGGAAAAAGTTACTAGTAAACCAGAATCTTTAATCAAACCTACCCTAACATCCTTGTAAGGGATAGTTTTTTTACCAACATGCTGAATACTATCTGAAGAGGCTAGGTCAGATGAAAAATAAGTCAACTGGTCTATCGCAAGAATCTTTCCATTATGAGGAAACTTGATAAGCCGAAAGACCGATGAAACAATAGTAGTCATAACATAAGACCAACTATGACCCAAGAGAAGGTTGTAACCTAGAGGGGCATCAACAACTTCCACATCTAGATTTATAGTTTTTCCTCCGACCCCTATAGGTAAATCTTGTAAAATGCCAAAAGGATGGAACCCTCGGCCATCAAAAGCCTTTAGAATCGTCGGAGACTGATTGAGTGTAGGAGAACCAAGCGATATCCAACACTGGATTGACATAATACATGTAGAAGCTCCGTCATCAATCACAGTCCAAAAGAAAGGTCTGTTTTTGACTAACATTGGAATTTGGAAAAACATTTGATGAGTTAGGCGGGGTGTGATATTCTCTAAATCGAAGATTATTAGGCTCGAATCCTTAATATCAATAGATCCTATAGCAGACAATAGCAATTTACGTTGTGATGGGCATGATTGCAGCACCTCCAAAGTCGACATTGCCGAAGGAGAAATAGCTAAATCTTAAACAATGTTTATAATTCTGAGCAGCTCTCACATGTGGTTTGAAAGTTGATTTCTGAAGTATACGTTTAGCAGGAAATTTGATTACTAAGTCAGGGTTAGGTTTCTCGATCTGTAGCGGATCAGAACCAGGAGTTGTATTTGATGGGTTTGAATTAGAATATTCTGCTTCTTTACATCCGGCAAGATTTTTACTACCATAATCTTGCGATCGTTACATAATCCTGACATGAGACATCATCATAATGGGTGCTACTGAGGCATTTGAGGAGGAACCAATCATCTTACTATCTTGAATAGGAAAAGGATCCTTCAAGATAGCAGGCGTTTGAGAACCTTTGACAATTTTCGCAACCTCTGCTCGATGTGGGTAGTCTCTTGTAAAATACTCCTTATCACAAATGAGACAAGGATAACAAGGTTTACGTTTCTCATCGGTAGATTCATTTTTATCTGTTTTCTCTTTTGAGTTTTTTATTTTTATTTTTCTTCTTCCCCTTCTTTTTACCACCGTATTTTGATTTGGCCGTAGATGATTCTGTGACATGGATATCGGCAAGAATTTCAGTGGAAGAGTCTCCTGTTAGGGAATCTGGTAAAGTTATAATAGGAGAAGAATTCTTTGAAAATTTCTTCTTGCTTTTAGTACTAACTGAACCAATCATACCATCAGTGGCATGAGACCCTGAAGGAGCTCCAGTTATTTGATTGTCTTTCAAAAGGCCGGGGATTTTTTCATGTAAAGTACCTGACTATGTATAGATGAGGTCGAGGTACTAAGCCTGAGCAATTACTTGCTCTTTAGTAACAACTCCTGCCTTAGCTACATCTTCAGTGATTTAGGTAATAATGATTTTATAAACCATTCTGCTAAAATTTGATCTAGAAGAAAAACTTTCACCAAACGCCGTCTACGTCGCCATTCATGAATATGATCAAATATATACATGGACGTGGATTGTTTTAATGGAGTTAATAATTTTGTGCCATTGTTGTATCTGACGGGTAACTGAAAATGAGTTACGAAAGAGGTGGCTAAGTGACTAAAATTATAAAAAGAGCCTCGTGGTAACTTAATATACCATTTGGCAGCAAGACCAATTAGAGTGCATTGAAAAAGATGTAAGCGAATTGAATCATCAATAATGGAATTACATGCACACCATAGGTATTGTATTTTGGCTTTTGTTTTCTCACATTATTTCTTACATTTTAGTTAGCCTATTTCAATTCAATGATTTTCTTGATAATTCCAAAACACAACGTCCTTCAATAAATCTCACATATAGTATATTTCCTTTGTTTACACTTGGAAATTTCCTTCCTAGGAGGTGAAACAAGGTCATATCCATGGTACTTACATATGCTATTTTTTCTAGTGGGAAAACATGCTTTACGTTTCCATCTCGTATTGGTTCTCAAGTAACAATAGAAAAAATATTTTCTTCTTGTTAGTTATTTGGTAATAATATGTTCATTTTAATGTCCAATTGGTTCTTCTGTCACATCAAGCTTATTTGTTATTTTTCCTTAGTGGAATACTAGTTCTACTTTTCCTTACAATTTCGAAATCAAACATCCCGCACCCGCCCCCAAAAAAAAAAATTTCTTCCATCATATATTGAGATTTTGTTTTTGGATCATGGGGGTGGTTGGATTGATTCCTAGTGTTGTTTAATTTCACTCGAGGGTTTCCCTGTATCTTGTTCTCCCTGTGTTTTACATTCCTTTTCCATCCTCCTTTCTAGAATAAATTCATAAGGTTGTCCCACTAAATCTTCTAATGTTCACCCTTCCTAGTGTAGGGAATGCACTAAGATGAGTTTTATTATCCCACGATGTGAAACATAGGACATAGGTACTTTAGAATATCTAACACTTTGTGGCATAAGTTGCAATGTTCTCCAGATGAATATGGCGACGTAGATTAGTCTTTGGTGCCAAATGTGGCTAAACATTTTGATGTGGTAATAAAAGATAATGTCATGGAGGCCCTCACAAGTTATATACTTCTACATAAAATACTAAATGTCTATCCATTGTGGAGGGTACTTTCTATTGAATACTCGTTTTTGTTCACTTGCACCTCAATTTCCTATAAAGTCATCTTTGACATCTAGAAGGGATTTGTTTATATAATAAAACCATTTTTATCCCACATATAGAATACTTGTGACTACCACCATTCCATTTCCATCCACTATAATTTGGAGTTCCCTTAGATATATCTCAAAGTCCTATAGGTTCTGTGGAAGTTGCAACTTCAATGTAATTATTTCCTTAAGCCCCTATAACTTCTCAATATACTCCAATCTATTTTTTCATAGAAAATAGTCCATGCTTCTCCATATGTATCCAATAACACTATACCTTCGGTTTCATGCAAAATGAGTGAATCCTCCATGGTTATGTTCGTTGAGGAACAAAAATATGAATAACTTGTTCGAAAAGGAAGGAACATAACACTTTTTATGGTAATGGATTAATGTTATCATGAACCACGAAATTTAGGATGAGAGAATAAAGCTACCATAGAGGAAGTTAATTCTGAAGCTGGAATTAATTATGTGAGATCATTGTGAAATCGTGATGAAAGCATGGGAATGATTATAGTGGTGGTAATGGGGGTATTCACCTCAATTGAATTAATGGATACTTCTGACTAATGAATTATTAGTGCGATGATTGGATGGGAAAGTTACACTACAATTGATGTCAATTAGTAGAAAATAAATCTTGCATAAGAGAAAACCGCCTCTTGTCAATTACCCGCATGTAGATATGAAATCTTGATCTATGTGTAAAATTATACCATATATGGTGGTGTTACATGTTGTTGGGAGAATCATATCATGTAAGTGTTACAACATCAGTGAGGTGTCACAACAACATCATAGTTGCATAGTAGGCATGTGGTATTAGAACAAGGCACTCTAGGTCTCGATGTTATTAGAACTACATCATGTTGTAGTGAGGTAGTAATGGGGTATTGTTATAGCATGGTGCTCATGGGTCTCATGTTACAACATGTGATGTAGGAACCTACAACTCCCTGGAATTTCTTTCATCATAGATTGAGATTTTGTTTTTGGATTAGGAACCTCCAAATATTTAGATGTCGCTACCATGCATGGGTGGTGGGGTGGATTCCTAGTGTTGTTATATTTCAATTGAGGGCTTCCTTGTGGATTTTCATCCTCATTTTTTAGCTTCCTTTTCCATCGAATCTTCTATAATATCTTCATAAGGGTGTCCCACAAAATATTTTAATGTGCACCCTTCTCATTGTAAGGAATGCAACACAACGATTAATTATCACACAATGTGAAACATAGGACATAGGTATTTTAGAATCTTTGACTTTTTGTGTCATATGCTGCAATGTTATCTACAGGAATATTAGCATGTTGATTAGCCTCTAGTGCCACATGTCGCTAAACTTTTTGAGGTGGTACCAGAAGATAATGTCATGGCGGCCTTCATAAGTTATGTACTTCTACATAAAGTATGCAATGTCTATCCGTAGTGGATGATATTTCTATAAAATACTCTTATGTTATTCACTTATGTCTCAATTTCCTATAAAAAGTGTGCCTTAACATCTAGAAGGGATTTTTTTATTATAATAAAGCAATTTTTATCCCACCTATGGAAACCTTGTGACTACCACTAATACATTTTCATCCACTATAATTTGGAGTCACCTTACATATATATGGAAGTCTTGTAGGTTCTATGAAACTCCAACTTCAAATAAATCCTTTCCTAAAACTCTTATAACTTCTCAAAATACACTAATCTACGTTTTCCTAGAAAATATGGCATGCTTCTCCATATGCCTCCAAGAACACTATACCTTCAAACTCATGGAAAATGAGTGAATCCTACATGGTTTTATTTGGTGATGAATAACACTATGACTAAAATTTTTGTGAAGGAACTAACACAACAATTTGGATGGTAATGGAATAAAGTTGCCATGAATCACTATATTTAGGATGAGGAAACAAAGTTACAATATAGGTAGTTAAGTGTGAAGTTGGAATTAATTATGTGGATCACTGTAAAATCATATTGAAAGCATGGGAATTATTGCGGTCTAGCCCTCAATTGAGTTAATGGCCACTTGTGACTAATGAATGATAAGTGCACAAATTAGATGGGCAGATCACACTACAATTCATGTCAATTATTAGAAAATAAATCTTGTGCAAGAGAAATCCACCTCTTGTGAATTACCCAAATGTCAATATGACATCTTTATCTAAGTGCAAAATTGTAGAAAAATATGGTGGTGGTATATGTGGTTGGGAGACTCATATGATGTTAGTGTTACAATATCAGTCTGGTGTCACAACAACATCATGGTTTGATTGATTTCCTTTGACTTTGAGGGTGATAAGAGGAGTTGATAAGTTGAGGTTATGAAATATGAAAAAGAAAATTTTTGAATATATATATATATATATATATATATATATATATATATATATATATATATTATATATATTGTGTGTGGGATTAAATTATAGTTCAAAATTATTTAGGTTAAGGAAAGTTTTTCGTAGAAATCACATAAGAGAAATTTTTGCCATTGTGTTTCAAACCAACAAGTGTGGTTCATCTAATGATGAACCACACTTGTTGGTTCGAAACACGACCAAAAATTTCTCTTATGTGATTTCTACCGAAAAACTTAGCTTAATTCATTATGAATCACATAAACAAATATAAAAATTATTTAAGTTATTAAAATATCTGAAAATTTATTTAAAATAAAAAAATTATATGGAAAAAAATTAATTTCTTTTTAATAGCTTTATCAATGTAAACTTTATTTATTATACTAGGCAGAACATTCGAAACATATTTAAATAACTTATTTTAAATAATGATTTCTAAACTTTTTATTATAATAACTCAAACAAATTATGATAAATAAAATTCTGATGATATTTTAAATAAAGAAAATCCCTAAACAATTGGATGAGATTTATAAGAAAATTCGATGCTTTACATCGAGGGAAGGGACGGGACTTCAACGCGGGGCTTGAGAACATAAATTTGCATGGAGAAAAATAGTTTTTTATGAAATGTTTAATGTCCATCATGGAATATTATATGCACACAGAATTCTCTGTATTTTTCATATCTCAGAAACCTCAACGCGTTTCGATAGTATTTTCGAGATCTCAGAAACCTCAACGCGTTTCGATAGTTAGCGGGATCATCATCCTCGCGACCACGGATACCAAATGATTTGATTATATAATTGGAGTCAACGTCCTGCAAAATGTCGTCTACATCACGGTTTTCGTTTTCACGACTATTCAAGGCAACACGGATGAATGCGTTGAAAGCGCGTGAACATTCCAATACTTTTATACATCAATGACCGTTGAAGTTTTGTGACAAATTTGGTGAGTTTTAATATAATGAGAAGAAACAATAAAATGTTGTTATTAAGAAAATGTTACATATTGATTAACCTTTTAAATAAAATTTAAATTAATAATTAAATTGAATGTAAATTTAACGAATAAAAAAATTATAGATAAAATATATAATAAAAATGGACATATTTTTGATGATGATGTCAACACAATTTTTTAATAGAATTAGAAAAAGAATTGAAATATATTGATGACTTGCTAATGGAAATGAACACTTTGA
Organism: Pinus taeda; assembly: GCA_000404065.3. Lineage (NCBI taxonomy): Eukaryota > Viridiplantae > Streptophyta > Pinopsida > Pinales > Pinaceae > Pinus > Pinus taeda. Next base: position 319,818 of record APFE030819896.1, on the reverse strand, counting down.
ACAATTTTAAAAAGGATATCCATTTGAACAAATAAAAAAAGAGAATTTAAATATATTGATAACTTGTTAATGGAAATGGATATACTTTTGATGGTGTTGTCAATTCCAAAAGAAAATTTAAATATATTGATAACTTGCAAATACAAATAGAGTTTAGCCATATATATATATATATATATAATATATATAATATATTATAATCCCAGAAGAACGCATAAAGCAGGTAGGCTTCCATTAAGTTTGCAGATTAATTTCCCTTTAATCAAAATTTGGTTTTAATTGTCATGAATCAAAGATGTTCCCATATTTTCTCTCTCCTTTACACTAGTTGAAAGAGATATCAATGAATATAATCTTTTTTTTTTTTTCTCGGCAATACTAACTACTATTATATTAATATGTACAGTAAAATTTTACATCCAAAGAAGATGGCTGCCCAGGGCCATCTGTGGCTCCATGGGTGGCAATAACCGACTCATACATTTGCTTCGCAGGGCGACATTTGCAAAAAAGACCGGAAAGCAGGACACTAAGAGTTTCTAGAGAAGCGCCATGACAGCCCACGCAGGGGCTTTTCCAAAAAAACTTGTGATCCAAACCTACTATAAAAACTGACAACATAACCATAAACAGACAAAAGACAGGTAGTTCCATAAACCAGGTGCAAAACAGATGACTCCGCGCCCACTACGACTGCGGTAGCCGCGTACAGAACTAAGCAACATGATGAAAACAGACATGATACAGAACAGAAAATTGAAGTTGACAGGACACCGACCTGAGAGAACCCGACCTGAGAGAAGGAAGCAAAAGCACAAGAACGCCTCTGAGAGCTAATCCTTTGGCTTCTCTTCCACGATTGTGCTCCAACCTTGACCCTCTGGGATTCCTTCCCAAATATCCATGGGATTTTGCGCAGGGGTTGGCGGTTCTGAAGCACGGAATTGAGAGGGTGGCTGAGGACGCGCTCCTCCTGAAGTGCCCTCCACAGAAGACGTCTGTCCCATTGGACGCTTTCCCTTACCACTCCCTGAGCTCTCCTCTGCACTTGATGGCTCTCCCGATGGGAGCTTCCCTTTGCCGTGCTCTGTGCCGTCCTCCTCAAGAACCAGGGACGACCCCTCTTCATTCCCCTCTGGATTTTTAGTAAAAAGCATAGAGATATGTGCATTAATGCCTGTATTTTCCCTGGAGCTGCCCAGTGTGAAGATAACTGAGCCAAAGGCTGGTAACATTGGCTCCCCCTCAATAGAGCTGCCAACTTCCACAGCTTGGCATGCCGGAATTGGGGTGACTCCCCTTCTTCGATGAAAGTAGCAGCAGCAACAATGGTGATGAGTGTCCGCTGCAGGGGGACGGGAGGATTCTCCATGCCCAGAGCCTCTCCTGCAAGGCATTCTTTCCCACACCATGATAACCACCTGTTCCCCTTTCTATTCACCAACGATGGGAGGACAAAGAGCTTGCTGTTCCCAAATTGGGATTGAACCGTGCCCAAGGGAGCGAAGACACAGGCCAAGAAACGCGGGTATGAGGCGGGCCTCCTCCCAACTCTCAACCACCAACTCGCGGCACAAATTCTTATCCTGCCCAGAATTCTTCTCCATGCGTATTGCACCCATCTCCAGCCAATCTTCAGACTTAATCATTAACCTCTCCGTTGAAGAGACCTGCAGTAAATGCGCTTCGCAGGTTTTCCCACGCCTCAAGCGGCTCCATTAAGGATGCCCTGATGTTTCTCCCGCTGCAGAGCTTTGGCGGCTTGAGGCATTAAAGACTCCTGCAGTATCACGTGGCAGCCCATGCTCGCCATGTGGCTTTGCCTTGTTCCTTCCATTGACACCCGCATCCGGGGATCAATGAATAGAATCTTCAATAATAAGTTTCTTGCATATTTAAATATGTTTTCAAATTTATTTAATTCGATAAAAATTCAGTATCGTAAATATTTTTAATAGTTACTTTTCAGATTTATGAATAAAAATGGATTGCCCAAGTGTTCTCTCCTTATTGTTCTTAGCATTGAATAGTTTGTAGTTGACGCAAGGAACAACAGATGGCTATCTGCATTCACCAACTATGACTTAAATGGTGTGCCAAGGTAGATTACGATTACTTCTATAACTTCAGCCCAGTAAAAGAATAAAAACTTACATCAACAACTTAGCAGTTGTGCTATTATATTAATTGTATGGCTTACTTCGAGTAAAAAAATAAAATCCTACTTCGCCAAAATACTAATAGATGCATAGAAACGATGATTGGCATTCATTCATGGTCCAATTGAAATTTAGATGGTACCAAAATCAAGGAGGGAAATTACTGCATTTTATCTGCTCTTTAGGCTACTTTCTCTTTAGAATTGAGACCAATGGTTTTGGGTATCTTTGTTGATTTCTCTTTAGAATTGAGACCAACAGTTTTGGGTATCTTTTTTGATTATAAATTCAATACTCCATGTAAGTAGTATAGAGTATTATTTTTGCAATCTACATAATTCATGCAGGAAAATTAGACAGAAGTAATTATTAATTTTTAGGAGTAATAAGCATATATGTTTACATTTACTAGTATAGATTATTATCTCTTAAGAGTCATAAGAATATCTATTGTTGGAAGTTTGACAACAAATTATGTAAAGTTGGGTAAAAATGTAACTAGTTAGTTTTATACCGAAATAGCAGTTATGTAATGGAGAAGGCTTGTATAAAACTAGTGAATGCCTGAGAAATGTAATTGTGGAGAATCATTGTTGAATTAATAGAGATTCTAATCCCTTGCCCCGTGGATGTTTCCTTGAAACTATGTTGAGGTTTTACCATGTAAATCATGTGTGTTTATGTGTGTGTTTGGTTTCAGTTTCCAGTTAGTTATGTTCTTTTCTTGGTCAATGTATAACTGAATGGGTGTATATTCTTTCCTCATTATTTCCCCTATTCAAACAACAAATGATATCGGAGTTAGTTGGAGGCGAATGTTTGTGAAAAAAAACAAAGGGTTACATAAAACCATCGAGGAAGGAAGCCAGAGCTGGCAAGACTGTATGCTAGCTAGTGGAGTTGTTGTTGGCTTGGAAGGTTGCACGCTAGTCGAGGAAACTAGAGCCCGAGTAGCATGTAACCAACATCCTGCGTGTTTTTCTCTAGAAGAGTTGCATGCTATCCAACCTTGCGCGCAACATAAAACCCTGCGTGTTGTGCTCCTGCCACTTTTGAAATAAAAACAGTGGATTGAAATCAAATCAAGTTTTTCAAGGGCATGGATTTTATACAAATATTGGAGGAAAAAAAAGAAGGGTGTCTTTGTTTTTTTTTTTTTTAAACAAAGGGATTTGCAAGAAAAAAGGGTTTGTAAATAAAGAAAAAATTATTATTTATTGAAAAGACAAATATAAACCCTAGTTCAAAGACTCGGATTTTTTTTTTTGAAAAGGAAAAACCCTAGTTCAAAGATTGAAGTTTGAAGCCCTAGAAAAGCGGCCAAGATGTCGAATGCAAAATTTGAGGTGGAGGAATTCACCGGAAAGAGAAATTTTTCTTTTTAGAAACTGAAGGTTAAGGATCTGCTTATGCAACAAGGGTTGCACAAGGCATTGGATGGGGCAACTAAGAAACCTGTAACCATGAATACTTTAGACTTGGAGGACTTGGATGCCCGAGCTCTCAGTACCATCTGGTTATGCCTGGCGGATTAAGTTCTCTTCAATATTGTTGAAGAGACTACATTTCAGGATTGTGGGAAAACTGGAAAAACTCTATATGACAAAGTCATTAACCAACAAAAATTATCTCAAAAGATAGTTATATAGTCTTCTAATGAAAGAAAGTTCAAATGTTGCAGAACATTTGAATGTTTTTAATACACTTATATGTCAATTAACAGATATGGAAGTTAAAATTCAGGAATAAGATAAAGCCATAACCTTGTGTGTTCTCTGCCCGAATCATGGGATCACTTCGTAACTTCAATCAGCTTGAGCACTGTTGATTCTTTTAAGTTTGAATCAGTCATGGGAGCTCTCCTGTTTAAAGAAGTATGAAGGAAATCCAGTACTAAAATAGCTGCATTAGAAGCCATGGTAGCTAGAGGATGCTCAAAGGAAAGAGGATAAAAACCAAGGGAGTCTTCCAGATCGGCATCGAAGGGAAAGAAGTGTAAGGCAAAATGTTGGCACTGCAATAAAATTGGACGCTTGAAGAAAGACTGTTGGAAATGAAAGAAATCTGATATCCTGAAGAAGGAAGCGAATCAGGTCGATTCAAGTATGATAGATGAAATTTTATCTGCTGAAGAATTATCTATGAGAGATGAAACTTCACCTGAATGTAATGTCTCTCAAGGTTTAGATAACTAGCTATTAGAATTTGGTGCTTCTCATCAGAAGTGCCCACATATAAATTGGTTTACTTCGTATGAAACTGCAAACTGTAGTTCTGTTTTTATGGGTAATAATGTGTCATGTCAGACTGTTGGGATGGCAAATATCAGGATTAAGATGTATGATAACACAGTTAGAACACTAACTAGTGTTAGACATGTACGTGATTTAAAGAAAAATTTGATTTTTTTGGGAGTGTTGGATTCAGACAGTTATAAGTTTATAGGTTAAGATGCCATCGAGAAAGTCTCTAAAGGAGCCCTAGTGGTTATGAAAGCAGAAAAGGTCAAAAATATTTATAGATTAAAAGGAAGTACTCAAGTCAGTGAAGCAGTGGTTGCGTCAGAAGAGGAAGAAGCAGGTACTTGTCTATGGCATCAGCGATTAGGTCATATGAGCAAGAAAGGTCTTCAGATACTGATGAAACATAAATCTCTTCCCGATTTTAAATCCTTGAAGTTAGATTTATGTAAACATTGTGTGTATGGAAAACAATGTAAACAGAGATTTAAAGTTGGAAATCATAATAGTAAAGATATTTTAGACTATATTCATTTTGATCTGTGGGGACCATCCCTTGTTGTGTCATATGGAGGTGCTCTATATTTTTTAACGTTTATTGACGATTTCTCCCGTAAAGTTTTGGTATTTATGCTAAAAAATAAATCTGATGTATTCCATGTCTTTAAACAATTTAAAGAAATGGTAGAGAAAAGAACAGGCAAATCTATTAAATGTTTAAGAACTGACAATGGTGGTGACTTCACTTCAATTGAATTTGAACAATACTGTAAGGATGAGGGAATTATTAGACACAAAACTTTTGTTTATACTCCTAAGCAAAATGGTGTTGCTAAGTGTATGAATCATACTCTTATGGAAAGAGCCATAAGCATGATCAACAATGCTAACTTGCAAAAGGAGTTGTGGGAAGAAGCAGTATCTACTACTTGTTATTTAGTTAACAGATCACCTTCAGTAGCAATTAATTATAAAATTCATGAGGAAGTGTGGTCAGGTCAGTCTTGTGATTATTCACATTTGAGGATATTTGGATGTGATGCTTATTCTCTTATTCCTAAAAATCAGCGTCCAAAATTAGATCCAAAATCGAACTGTTATGTCTTTGTTGGGTATGACTATGCAGTGAAAGGATACAGGTTGTGGGGTCCTACATTGCAGAAGATAGTCATTAGTCGAGATGTAACATTTGATGAATCTTCTCTTTTAAAATCAAATGTTGAAAGAATTGAACAGGAACAGGTATCGCCAAATCAATGAGTTCAGTGGGAGGCTAGACCTTTTGGTGACAGTCAAAAGGAATGAGAGACTTCTAGAGAAAAAGGCGTTGAAGACACAAAGAAAGCCATTGAAGCTTCTGAACTAGTTCAGCAACCAGTTGCTCTAAGAAGGTCTACAAGGGAAAGAAATACTCCCAAAAGGTATGGAGATTATGCTTCATATTTTGCTTTGATTACTGAAGATGGGCAACCTTCTTGTTATCAGGAAGTAGTAGATGATACATATAGTGAAAAATGGAAAACAACTATGGAAGAAGAAATGGATTCCTTAGCCAAGAGCAATACCTGGGATCTTGTAGAGCTTCCTAAAGGGAGAAGCGTTTTTGGATGCAAGTGGGTCTTCAAACTAAAATGAAAATTTGATGGAAGTATCGAAAGGTATAAGGTGAGACTGGTAGCAAAAGGGTATTATCAGGTTGAAGGTATAGACTTTCATTAGATTTTTTCTCCAGTTGTAAAACTTGTTTCTATTCGTACTGTGTTGGAACTAGCTGCGTTACTTAATCTTGAGTTAGAACAGTTAGATGTTAAAACAACTTTTCTACATGGTGATTTGAATGAAGAGATATATATGGAACAACTAGAAGGTTTTGTACAAGGTCACAGCAAAATATTAGTTTGCAAGCTCTAGAAATCATTGTATGGTCTGAGGCAATCTCCCAGACAATGGTACAGGAAGTTTCATTCCTTGATGGTGAGCCAGAACTTTATAAGAAGTGAGTATGGTCATTGTGTATACTTCCAACGTTTCAATGGCATATTCATTATCTTAGCTTCGTATGTTGATGATATGCTTATGGCAAGTGAATGCATGGAAGAGATCAACAGGTTAAAGGCTCAACTCTCTAGGATGTTTGATATGAAGGATCTTTGAGCAACAAAACATATCTTGGGCATGGAGATACATAAAGACAGGAAAAATGGTAAGCTTTGGTTATCATAGCAGAAGTATGTGGAGAAAGTACTTGGAAAGTTCTCTATGAACAATGTGAAATCTGTTAATGTTCCACTAGCTTCCCATTTTAAGATTGCTTCGGTTTTGAGTCCTAGAGCTGATGAATAAAAGCAGTATATGTCTCATGTACCATATGCAAATGCTGTAGGAAACTTAATGTATGCGATGGTATCTACAAGACCTGACATTTCACATGCAGTTGGAGTTGTCAGTAGGTTCATGGAAAATCTAGGTAAAGAACATTTGTAAGCAGTGAAATGGGTGCTTTGATATCTAAGAGAACAAGTGACCATTGCATCATCTTTAATGGTAGTGAAGGATTAGTCTGTGGATATGTAGATGCTGACTATGCAGGTGATTTGGACAAAAGAAGATGGACAAGTTAATGAAATGAACGACACTTGTTTTTTGGAGTTGTTATTAAGAGGATGAAAGGGTGAAATTGATGGACAAGTTAATGAAACTACCAACACGTATTATTTGGAATTGGACACACGTTAGCAATGGTTTGGAATGCATAAACGAATGATCATCTTATTCGGAAATACACCTTTCCACTACTATGACAAGTGTATATGTAAGGTGTGTGTTATATTTTGTAGTCTTCCCATTATGGTTAATCCTGATAGGTGTCAATCAACAAATGGCATGGTAGATTTTTATTCAAGCTTTGTAAAAAAATTAATTAAACAAGGTTTAATCATGTGATTTAGATATGCAGGGAAGTTAGTGGTGTTAATTCAATCCATTGATATGTGACAATGATGAGAATATACTGGCATCTTTAAATTTAAATCGTTGGATCATTTTTTTTAATTAGTAAAATTATGAAAGTTGCCAATTATAATAGGATGAAGGCCTAGCGGTGTAATTAGGCCAACCACATTTACCAATGTCGTTCATATACATCGATAGGCATATATGAAACATATATACAACCACATTTTCCAATGTGGTTCACATATGTTGATTGGCTTATATGCAATAGATATACAACCACATTTTCCAATGTGGTTGATATATGTTGATAGGCTTATATCAACCACATTAATAATTATTATGGGTATTTTTTTAAATATCAATTATTTATGAATATTATAACTATATAAATAATAACAACCATATTATTTATATATTATTATATAAGATTATATAAATATTATAATAATAATAATATAAAAAATTATAAAAATAAGAATAACAATTATATTGTGTATTATTATAATATAAAATATATTTATTATTATATTATTACAATAATAATATTATATAATGATGATGATGATGGTGGTGGTGGTTAACGTCCAATGAGACCAAACTTTGGTCTATCAGACCTAAAGAAACAAATTATTTAGTTTGATTTAAGATTTTATTCCTATGCTCAAAAATCTTGGAGAGAAGCCTCCCGAGCTCACTATAATTTTGACATTGTAAAAGGCTAGGACAGTCAGTATGGCGACAAAGATTATGAAACTGAGATGTAATGTGGTTGTATGTCGGGCACTCTAAGAGGAAGTAGTTTTCATCGTCGATGTTCCCATTCTCACAGAGATGGCAGATCCTTTCCATCCATGGTTTTTTAGGAACTTCCCAATGCCCTATTTCACTATGGAGCTCATTAGATTTCATTGTAATCTTCACTATATTAATTTTCTTCTTTGAGCTAGCTAAAACAGAGAGATATTTTTGACCTTATAGGGTGGGGTTCATTCTAATCTTCACTATATTAATTTTCTTCTTTGAGCTAGTTAAAACAGAGAGATACTTTTGATTTTCTAGGGTGGGGTTGATGACCTTCTTATAATAACTTAACTTTCTTTTAGCTGCTAAATCTTTCTCACACCACATTTTTTCTTTGAACTTAGAAATAACAATATGTTTAATGTTATTAATGTTTTGCAAAGCATCATTCTCGTTGATCTCCCAAAGGTTTAACCAAGCCTTCGTGTCTTTATACCACCCCCGCTTGAGCGTTAGGTGGTTTTGGTTGGAATTTAAAGCTAGCTTAGGAATTCTATGATCTCCTATGTTATTGAGTTTGTGCTTGTACAATAGAAGCCTAGTCATAGCTAGGCTCTCGATAGGGGAAAGACCTACTTCTATAAGGAGAATAGGATAGGGTGTATTGCTTTTAATTTTCAGGTTATACATTATAAGACGCTTCTAGATTTGCTCAATCTTTATCCAAGATTCTCTAGAGATGCTACAACCCCAGACCTCACATCCATATAGGATGACTAGAGTGACTAAAGTTTCAAAGAGGAACTTATTTTTATCCCACATTACGAGGTTTGTCATTTTACAATTATTTTCAAGACCAAAATAAGCTTTCGACCCCCATTAATCCTTTTCTCAATGCTATAGTTCCAGTT
>APFE030819896.1:264186-310489 GCA_000404065.3 Pinus taeda | reverse complement strand
CCAAGGGATTAATACTAAAATACCAATGGATAATGAACCCGGGGGAATAATATTAAACAAAAGGGACTAATATTATAAAGGAACTAATAAACCCAACCATTCAATCTTATAAACCCAACGAACTAGTGAACCTAATGGATAAAAATTAAAGACCTAAGGGATCAAGAAGCGCAAGGGATTGATATTACAAATAAGAGATTAATAAATTTGACCATGATTGATATTATAAACAAAAGTTAATAATAAACCCAAAGGATTAAGAGAAAACCCCAAGGGATTATGAACCGAAGGAAATAATATTAACCCCAAGGGACTAATATTATAAACCAAACATTGGTAAACACTAATATAAATATTAGAAAGACTAAAATAAGCATGGTTTATTTTCATGGTGAGACAATCTTTGTCACAATGTGACATTCAACTATGTTTAACCATGGTTGGATATGATTGTCAATGGTTAACCATGATCGATATAATAAGCCTAAGGGAATAATAAACCGAAGTGATTGATATTATAAACCCAAAGGAATAATAAACCCAAGGGATTAATACTAAAAATCCAGGGGATTATGAACCAGAGGGAATAATATTAAACCCAGGGGACTAATATTATAAACCCAATTTTGATAGACCCTAAGATAAATATTATAAACACTAAAATAAGCATGACTGACGATCGTTGATTTTTATATTAAGACAATCCTATCACAATTCCATGTTGGGCCATGGTTGACTATGGTTGGTGTCATAATCAACCATGGTTTATTGGCGAATAATAAACCCAAGCGATTGATATTAGGAACCCAAAGGAACAATAAACCCAAGGGATTAATACTAAAACCCCAAGGGATTATGAACCTAAGGGAATAATATTAGTCCATTTTGATTAATATTATTCCCTCAAGTTCATAATCCCTTGAGATTAATGCTAAAATCCCAAGGGATTATGAATGTGAAGGAATAATATATAAGAAAAGGGATAATATTATCAAGGAACTAATAAACCCAACCATTTAATATAATAAACCCAATGAATTAGTGAACCCAATGGATAAATATTAAAAACCTATGGGGTCGAGAACTGTAAGGGATTGATATTACAAACACAAGACATTAATAAAGTTGACCGTGATTGATATTATAAACCCAAGTTAATAATAAACCCAAAGGATTATACTAAAACCCCAGGGATTATGAACCCAAGGAAATAATATTAACCTTAGGGACTAATATTATAAACCCAACATTGGTAAACCCTAATATAAATACTAGAAAGAATACATAAACATGGTTTATTTTCATGGTGAGGCAATCCTTGTCACAATGTGACATTCAACTATGGCTAACCATGGTTGGCTATGATTGTCAATGGTTGACCATGATCGATATTATAAACCTAAGGTAATAATAAACCGAAGCAATTGATATTATAAACCCAAAGGAATAATAAATCTGAGGGGATAATATTAAAAAACCAAGGGATTATGAACCCCGAGGAATAATATTATAAACCCAACATATATAAACCCTAAGATAAATATTATAAGCACTAAAATAAACATGACTGGCCATCATTGATTTTCATATTGAGACAATCCTATCACAATTCCATGTTGGACCATGGTTGACTATGGTTGACATCATAATAAACCATGGTTGATTACAGAATGATAAACTTAAGCAAATGATATTATAAACCCAAAGGCGCAATAACCCCAAAGAATTATGAACCTAAGGGAATAATACTAAACTAAAGGGGATAATATTAAAAAATCAAGGTATATAAACCCTAAGTGGAGACAATTTGCTTCATAATGCGAGATCAGACAATGATTGACCATAATTGACCATGGTTAGTTATGGTTGACCATGATTGATATTATAAACCAAGTTAATAATAAACCCAAGGGATTGATATTATGAACCCAAGGGAAACATAAACCAAAGGGATTATGAACCCAATGGAATAATATTAAGCCCACAGGACCAATATTAGAAACCCAACATTGTTAAACCCAAATATAAATATTACAAACACTAAAATAAACATAATTTATTTTGATGGTGAGACAATCTTTGTCAAAATCCAACATTCAACCATGGGACTAATATTATAAACCCAACACTGGTAAACCCAAATATAAATACTATAAACACTAAAATAAACATGGTTTATGTTGATGGTGAGACGATCCTTGTCACAATGTGACATTCAAACATGGTTGACCATGGTTGGCTACAATAGAAAATGATTGACCATTGTTGATATTATAAACCTAAGGGAATAATAAACCTAAGGGATTGATATTATAAACCCAAATGAATAATAAAACCAAGGGATTAATACTAAAACCCCAAGGTATTATGAACCCAAGGAAATAATATTAAACCCAAGGGACTAATATTATAAACCCAACATTTGTAAATCCAAATATAACTATTACAAAGACTAAAATAAACATGATTTATTTTAATGGTGAGACAATCCTTGTCACAATGTGACATTCAATCATGGTTGACCATGGTTGGCTATGATTGAAAATTGTTGACCATGATCGATATTATAAAACTAAGTGAATAATAAACCCAATGGATTGATATTATAAACTGAAAAGAATAATAAAACTAAGGGATTAATACTAAAACCCCAAGGGGTTATGAACCAAGAGAAAAATGTCAAACCCATGGGACTAATATTATAAATACAACATTGGTAAACCCAAATATAAATATTACTAACACTAAAATAAACATGGTTTATTTTGATGATGAGACAATTCTTATCAAAATGTGATATTCAAACATGGTTGACTATGGTTGGCTATGATTGACCATGATTGATACTATAAACCTAAGGGAATAATAAACCCAAGGGATTCATATTATAAGCCCAAATGAATAATATAACCAAGGGATTAATAATAAAACCCCAATGGATTATGAACCCAAGGGAATAACATTAAACCCAAGGGATTAATATTATAAACCCAACATTCACAAACCCAAATAAAAATATTACAAAGGCTAAAATAAACATGATTTATTTTCATGGTGATACAATCCTTGTCAAAATGTGACATTCAACCATGGTTGACAATGATTAACATTATAAACCTAAGGGAATAATAAACCCAATTGATTGATATTATAAACCGAAATGAATAATAAACTCAAGGGATTAATACTGAAACCCCAAGGGAATAATATTAAACCCAAGGGACTAACATTATAAACCCAACATTCGTAAACCCAAATATAAATATTACAAAGACTAAAATAAACATGATTTATTTTCATGGTGAGACAATCCTTGTCACAATCTAACATTCAACCATGGTTGGATATGATTGACAATGGTCGACCATGATTGATATTATAAATCTAACACAATAATAAAACTAAGGATTGATATTATAAGCTCAAAGGAATGATAAAAATAAGGGATCAGTACTAAAACCCCAAGGAATTATCAACTCAAGGGAATAATATTAAACCCATGGGACTAATATTATAAACCCAACATTGGTAAACCGAAATATAAATACTACAAACACTAAAATAAACATCATTTATTTTGATGGTGTGACAATCCTTGTCACAATGCGACATTCAAAAATGGTTGACCATGGTTGGCTATGATTGACAATGGTTGACCATGATTGATATTATAAACCTAAGGGAATAATAAACCCAGGGGATTGATATTATAAACACTAATGAACAATAAACCTGTGGGATTAATACTAAAACCCCAAGTGATTGTGAACCCAAGGGAATAATATTAAACCCAAGGGACTAATATTATAAACCCAAGATTCGTAAACCGAAATATAAATATTACAAAGACTAAAATAAACATGATCTGTTTTCATGGTGAGACAATCCTTGTCACAATGTGACATTCAACCATGGTTACCATGGTTGAGCATGATTGATATTATAAACCTAAGGGAATAATAAATAGAGGGGATTGATATTATAAATCCAAATGAATAATAAACCCAAGATATTAATACTAGAACCCCAAGGGATTATGAGCTCGAGGGAATAATATTAAATCCAACAGACTAATATTATAAACCCAACATTCGTAAACCCAAATATAAATATTACAATGAATAAAATAAACATGGTTTATTTTCATGCTGAGACAATCATTGTCACAATGTGACATTCAACCATGGCTGACCATGGTTGGCTACGATTGACAATGGTTGACCATGATCAATATTATAAATGTAAGGGAATAATAAACCCAAGGGATTAATATGAGAAACCCAAAGAAATAATAAAACGAATGGATTAATACTAAAACCCAAGGGAATAATATTAAACCCAAGGGACTAGTATTTTAAACTCAACATATATAAGCCCTAAGATAAATATTATAAACACTAAAATAAACATGATTGACCATTGTTGATTTTCATGTTGAGACAGTCTTTATAACAATTCTATGTTGGACCATGGTCAACATCATAATCAACTATGTTTGACTTGGAGATAATAAACCCAAGCGATTGATATTATAAACACAAAAGAACAAGAAATCCAAGGGATTAATACTAAAACCCCAAGAGATTATGTACTTAAATAAATAATATTAAACAAAAAGGATTATTAATATAAACCTAAGTATACAAACCTCATTTAATTGGATAAGATTAACAAATTTCACTCAAAATTTTGTTAAATAATTATATTAATTATTTATATATATATATTAAATTTAATTATAAATTTATAAATATAGATAATTTTATAATCTAATTAAATTAAATATTATTAATTCTAAATATTAATTTTAGCTTAATTGAATTATTTTGAAGATTAAATCAATCAATTTAATTTATTTTAAATATTAAATTAATTATAAGATTTTCGTGACTTATTTATAGATTTTAAATCCATTTATATTTTTAAAATTATTTATCGGTATATAATAATGAGTTATTAAATGAAATAGACGTATGTCTATATCTTATTCTTTAAAGAACATGAATAAAAAAATATAATGTAAACTTTATTTATGATATTAGGTAAAACAAAATTTCCAAAATATATGTAAATATTTTATGTTAAACAATAAATCTTAAAATTTACATTATATGAACTGAAACAAATTATCACGAACAAAATTCCTATGATATATTAAATAAAGAAATGGATGAGATTTATATCAATTCTAAACAAAGTTCGTTGATTTACTTCAAGGGGCTTAAGAACAAAAAGTTAGCATAAAGAAGAATCGTTTCTATGGAATGTTAAATTTGATTAAACACTCTATGCCATACATAATTCTCTGTATTTTTCATATTTAAAAAAACTAAACGTGTTAGCGACCACATATACCAAATGATTGGATAAAACTCAACTTGTTTCGATACCTTCTCGGATCATGATCCTCCCAACCACACATATCAAATGGTTTGATTATATAATTGGAGTAGACGTTATGTAAAATATTGTGTTTGACGGCCATTCAAGGCAACACGGATGAATGCGTTGAAAACGCGTGAACATTCCAGTACCTAAAGACATCGAAGGGTCGTGAAGCTTTGTGACAAATTGGAGAAGTAGACTCCAAAAAATGGTTAAGGAAAGAGTGATGTTTTCAGCAAAGACAACGAACGAGATGAAGATGTTGACCAAATACCTACTATTTTTTATCAACAATGCCAATTTGAAGTGCATTCCCAAATAAAGACAAACACCTTGACAAGATCCCTTGCCACGCGGCAAATAAAGAGAAACCCAATTGAATCTTGCCACGCCACAAATAAATAGAAACCCAATTGAATGGCTATAATGGATTAACTAATCTATTAAGATGAAAATATCCAATCCAATCATTGTTATTCCATTATACATATATATATATATGGGTAAATAAGATATATTTCAAGGTTGTTGCCTCCACACATGGATTTCTCTCCTTTAATGGGTTGGATTTATCTCTCCCTTAATGGGTTGGATTTATCCACATTAATCAACTATGTTAATAGAAATGAGAAACGGGAAACGTAACGAGAAATGAGAAGTTAGGATGTTTCGAGGACGGAGAAAAAACAGATAAAAATAAACAATATAAAACAATATCAGAGGTAAATAATATAAAACC
Organism: Pinus taeda; assembly: GCA_000404065.3. Taxonomy (NCBI): domain Eukaryota; kingdom Viridiplantae; phylum Streptophyta; class Pinopsida; order Pinales; family Pinaceae; genus Pinus; species Pinus taeda. The sequence continues at coordinate 304,365 of APFE030819896.1, read as the reverse complement.
AAGAATAATCTTAAACTTCCAATGTTTCCACATGTGAAATTGTAAGGACATATTCATAAATAGTTAATTTAATTTCTAAGAAAAATGATAGTAATCAGATTATTAGCCCTCTAATATCATTAGGCTTTGGCCTACTACTAATATATATACTTATTATCGTTAAAAAAAAGTAAACCGAGGAGCGACTAAATTGTGAAGGATGTTTGCAGAGAGTGTATGGTGCTCTGAGCTTAATAGAGTGCCAATTACCCTTTACCTATTTGTTTATAGTTTGTGAAATCTACCTCACAGTTCTTTGTCTTATTCATGCGCAGTTCTTTGTCCGCTTGTTGGCTTTGGATCTAGGGAATGAAAGAGATAGCTGCATTATAGTTAATATAAAGGATTTATCAAAGTTCTAATCACATAACAGCGAATTAATAAGAACAGTGAATTAATAAGAGGGAAGTCTTTGTCTAAGCAATAATAGAATCTAAGTACCCCAATCATTTGATGAATTTCACTATAAACTCCTTTTTAGATGAATTAAAGAAATAGGTAGTTATACAAGTAATTTTTTTCAAATATTTTGGAAGGTCGTAACATACCTTAAAAGGTTTCAGTTTTTCATTGACTTATTATTAATTTTACTTTAACTAAAAGAATTTCAAATCTATTCAAAGTTTAATTACTATGAAATTAAATTTGTTTATTTTTAAATAAATTTATTTTCTATTTATTTCAAATATGCTAGTTAAAATGTCCCCTCTAATATGTTAATATCCCAAGAATTGACTATGTGTACTGTATTATTATCACCTACTATATATCAGTATTAACTATGTAGAATAAATATAAATTATTTGAAAAATAATATTATATATTAATTACTATTACCATAAACACAAATGGTTTGTAATTAAATTCAAAAATTTCATTTTCTTTTTGGTGTAATTATTGAATAAACAATTTTAGGGTTTATTTTTTTAATTTACAAAAATTAATAAAAAATATTAAATTCTAAAAAAATGTAAAATAACATGTATACAATTTGTACAACTCTCATTATATTCAATCTATATTTCTAATGACATGAAATGTGTACTATAATATGAACATATATATAAAAAATTGCAATCATTCAATATTAAATAAATAATTATTAACTTGTTATCGTTGTTCTTCATTGTCAATATTATATATAACTTTTTATCTACCAAAAATTATTTAATTATATTAAAAAATTAATAAAAAATTAAACAACTATTTATATAACTTATTTCACAATTTTATTATTGTTTAGAGTACATACAACACATCATGATATTAAAATATTTTATTAAACTAAACCGTAAAAAAACTTACTATACCCCTTATTTTTTTATAATAAATAAAAAGAAAATTATCATAATTTCCTCAATACCATATACATTATCTTATTAAGTATTAATGATGGGATTCCGAACAATGTAAAGTTATTTTGTGTATTAATACATTAAATGCATTGTATGTGGTGTACGTGGTGAATTCAATGTTAGACATTAACTATTAAATTAACCCACTCACAACATTTACATGACATCGGTGAGAAATTTGTAGGGCCTTTTATAGATTTGTGCCACTTTGCAGTTGAAATCTTTCCTAGAGATGCAGAAGAGATCTATGGTGCAAGGTAACCATGGTTGATCAAACGGTGAGCTAGAGAGGAGGTAATTGTTGTGTAACTAACCACCCTACTCTCGCGCTCTGCCGCTCATTCCACTCCTAACCTTCTTCGCGCTTGATCTCAACAACTCTCGAGGAATGAAAACTCCATGGACAACAACTCTTCTGTGTTTTTCCATGTTTTCCACGTATGAATTTTTCTCAAGCTGATTTATCAAGCCCCTTTTTCTACTCTCTCGTCTGATGGGACAGTGGCTACCTTACTAACGCTACACAACGCTTATTTACCGAGGTTGGGTCAGCATTCCTTACTCCAGCGGTGCTAACTCTTTGCACATGCAGAACCAGGTAACCCTATTATGGAGATGTTTTCTCCCCTTGAAGTTCTGCGCATTCTGAGTACTAATCCCTTCCCCGATTCTTCAAATGGGTGAGAACGACAACAGTTTCAGAGATAAAAGTTTTCTCAAGCATACTCCTTTTTCCTTACTGATACACTTGATTGAAAGGTTGACTTTCTATGTAGTAGTATTTATATTTGGCCAACCCCTTCTCTCATGCCGACTCTGCTCCTTCGAAACTCCAGTTCTCTGGAGAGTGGATCTTTGCCTCGAAGAAAAATTCCCTATCAAGAACCTGGGTAAGGTATGTGCTAAAAGATGACAACATTCCTTATTTTTTGTACTGCCCCCTTCACCCTTCTTGTTGGTTGTGACGATCCTTCTTAAATGCAACGCTCAGGGTTCGACCATCATCCACAGAAGTTTTCACATTCTTCGGGGTTCCTCATCGCGAAAAGGATAAACAATTGATCACAACTACTCGTCAGGATTCTTGAAAATTTGATTCACATCATAGTTGGGTTACATATTAGCTATTTAAGGTTTATTCTAATGTTTCCCTTACCTAATTTGTCTCGTAGTATTTTACCAAGGTTGGTATCGAAAATGGCACAGGTAAAGTTTGGTACGGCTTCCCTTCATAGATTACGACTTTTGAAAAGATTATTCAACTAACCAGGTTCTTTCTATAATTGTAGGTTTGAGGCAAGCAAACTCCTTCCGTGCTACTACTCGTTTTTTTCTCTCCACTTCAAGGGTCATGCAGGTTCCTCTGTTAACTTACCCTCATTATTTGTAGGTTCTTAATGTCATCAAACCCTACCGGGGTCACCGATCAATGTTTCCTGATGAGCGACCTTTTTTTTTTATCCTTAAAGAAATTATTAACTGTAAATATTATTATTTTTAATTATAAATATACTCACAATAGTATATAAAGGGGGTTTTAAGACAATATTTGAGACAATTTTTGGGTAAATTGTCTTAACTTGAAACAAAAAAACTTGTGTATTGTCTTAAATATTGTTTTTAAGTTGGTGTCTCAAAAATTATTGTCTTAAAAAATATTGTCTTAAAACATTGTCTCTTAGGAGACAATTTCATTTTTGTCTCTCTAGAGACAATAATTTTTAATTTAAAGATCATTTTGTCTCTCTAGAGACAATGTAAAACAATGAATCTTTCACCATTGAAATGAATCAATATAAAAAAAATTTAATTAAAAAAAAAACTACAAAATCATTGATTAATTCATGTTAGCGCACAGTGGAATCAAACCACCAACCTTCTGCTTGTAAAGCAGGTGTTGTTCCATTGAGCTAACACACTTTAAAGAATTACGAGAAGAGTTATGGAAATCCTGAAAACTACATTTATAGCCATTGATTTAAAAAAAATTAATCTGACACATGATCTACAATCATTATAAAAACTATAATCATGCAAACCATACTTTTAACTTACTAAAACTAGCCATTGCCCGAAAAGGGCAAAGAGAGTCAGATTATATCTGTAGCGAAAAAATTCAAAATCTTATATTAGTATACAGTTAAATGTTCATGTATACAAGCTATCTTGCTACAATGGCATATCCCTTTGTTGGTATTTCATTCCATGTTAAGACTTCTTTTTCTTCCTCTTCTTCTCCACACATGTATGTGTCTATTATTGTGTATATGCACCCATATAAAATTTTATAACAAAATGTCTTGATTTCCAAACGTAAAACAAAAAGAATCATGATTTTTGAATGCACAATCTATGATTGAGTCATTACCAAAGCAAAATAAATGAAATGGAGTGGATATATTCTCTTGCACATTTGCAATCAATTCTCCCTACTTAAAAGTTAATATACTTGGAATATGTTTTTCCTTTGAATTTTATGCTGGATAGATTCATGGTTCCATCCTAGCTCCACAATTATTCAGGGCCCTCTATGGCTTGGGAGTTCCACTCCAGCCATTGTTTATGACAGTGAAGAGTATTGATGACCAAGAACATGTGCTAAAAATGTCATCTATGTTGCTACTAAAAGCAAAGATATATCATGATAATGAAAAAAACAACAACAAGTTTCTTATTAAACAAGTGGACATTGATTATAAAAAGGAGAGGATGACATAATGGAAGACAAACTACTCTTCATTAGCCAGTGCAAAGAAACCATGGCACACACTCAACAAAATAGATAAGCATAACATGTGAAAAGTTGCAAACTATGAATTGTAAAGCAAAAGGTCAAATAACTGCTTACCATAGTTGCTCCAACAGGATCTATCCACCAGTACAAAAAACTTCCAAGAATAGCAGCAATTAGACCAATTGTGTTGGTGATCATATCAAAGAAATGATCTTGAGCATATGCCTTCACAATATCATTAGTAAAACATAGACAATACATTACAAGGAACAACTTCACAAAAGCAATTGAAAACATAATTGAAACCACCCAATGCCATTTGTCACCTACTAAAGATAAACCATCCTCCTGTGGAAATTTGGAAATAGAGTTGACAAGAGTTAATTCCTTGTATGCAAATTGGAAAAATAGTCTCTCTCTCAAAATACAATATACAAAATTCTGACCATAAGTTACATGATAGAGAAATCAACAATATGATATGAACCATGGAGAAGCAAATCCATTGCTAATATGAGCTCAATATCAAAGTAACGTTTAAGACAATGAGTAGGATTATAACTATGCAAAAAAACAAGAGTATATAAAATGATTTATTAAAAGCAAAACTGTAAGACTTAGCATACAAGTAGGTCCCGAGAGAGGTGAATGGGTTTTTCATGTTTAGGTGTTGTAAGACCATGCTTCCTTTTAATCTATATTCATAAGACTAGCATTTGTAAATAATGGGGTACTTGCAAGAGTGATAGCAGTGTTTCTACTAATGGCCATAAAAGAAAACAAGTCAGAAAGCTTTTAATCTATATTTGAAAAATAGAAAGCAATTCTGCGACATATCAAAGAATATATAAAACCATAAATGCACGCTTTGCAAACTTAGTTTTCTTATGAGGGATTATAGAAAATTGAAATGTAAAAGGAAAATGTCCAAATAACTACTCTAATTTGACATTCATAATGCAAAATTCAGAGTATCTTACAGCGCACTCAGGCTCGCCAAACCTATCTGGTAGTGAGACAACAACATTTTTAACCTACAAAATCAAGAGCATATAAATTCCATTAATGCCTAAAATGGGCCTCCAAAAATTTCTTGTTCAGAAAGAGAGTTCAACTCCTGAGACTTGTAGAAAGATAAATTGTGTGATCTGTGTCCAATTTGATATCAAGGAGTCTAGGTCCAAATTGCAACCAAAAAAATCATGGGTTGCATTGTACATGTATGAGGGAGACTAATACCTCTAGTCCAAGATGTAACATGTATATTCAGCCCTGTTGTTTGGATGAAGCTTGATTTTTGTTCATTCTCCTATGTTGTTTTCTGTTTGCCTACAATGCTTTGATGAATTTGACAACCGTTCCACTACTTTCACTAACTTTGTGTGTAGGTGCAATGTCTTTCACTGTAGCACTCTGACACTGCAAGCTTGATTCTGCAACAATTGTTGTTTGAATCTACCTTGCCCAAAATTGCACTATCCAGCCAAAGAACAAATTATGAACTCAATTATAGCCCAAATCTAACTCTAATTCTTTGTCAAGGGTTCATTCACTAGATTTCCTTGTTTGAGTTGGAATAGGAAATCAATTAGATCCAATTTAAGGCTCCATTTTCATGGTTGTCAGCTTTTTGTTGTCCTCCATTATTTATTAACAATCCTTGGAGAAGTAAACAACTTTGCAAATTACGAATAGTTATGAGATGTTTGCAAAGTGTCTCCTCTCCATAGATATAATTTAGCTTTGAAAATTGTGAATCTACTCCACTTTCTATCTATTTTTAGTGGTCTAAACAGTGTTATTATCTCTTTTTTTGCTCATACCTGTAACACCTTTCTAGACACCATCATCATATTAGCTTCTACGTACATGTGACTATCATTACTCCTAGAGAAGTGAATATCTAGGTCAGGAAGGGAACCTAGACACCATGATACATAATGAATGCTATCTAATTTTACAAAATGGATTTGGTATAGATTTGATTTAGATTTAGTGTAAACATGAACACAAAAGAGTAAGATATTCTGATATAAATGCCTTCAGGTGGCTGAGATATCATCATTTGAATCTAAAGTGATGAGTGGCCAACCCAAGTAACAACACCAACAACTTGCAGGTCAGTATCTACATGAATTGGCTTTTTTGAACATCATCTTGTCAACTGATGATGTCACTAGTAATAACGATCTTGTTGTGTTTTCCTCATCAGCACAGGCTTGCAAGAGAGGAAACCATAAAAAATAAAATGTAAATTTTTCCACTTTCAACCAAAAAAAATTCTTGCACAAAAACGTTACATCTGCAACTTTCCCAATAACATTTTTTATCAATTTAAACAATAGTAAAAAATACAAAATCGCATTCCTACAATAGATGGAACATTTTACAGTTATTGCTAATTTTATTTTCTTCCCAAAAATCGATTTGCAAATGTCCATTTTAAAAAAAAAATGGTTAACCCAAACTCTCTAGCATAAATATCTATTTCTTAAATAGTTGCCAAAATGTTATAGAAACTATATATAGAATCCTTAGAAACTTGAATATTTTTGCATAACATTTTATAGTTTCCATTTTAAGTATCAGTAAGATTCACCAGCCTAAAAAAATAATCTATTGAAGTGGAATTCAATTACACTATGTAGGTCCTATTTTTTAGTCTCTCTTATTTGAATTCTTTTCAGGTTCTGAGGCAAGATCTTAGTGAAATTAAATATCAATTTATTTCCTAATTTTTTTCTGGCATTCGGAACCAGTTCATTTTGTCAAATGAATTAGTTCTGAAAAGGTTCAATTAATAAATTATAAATATTTACAGTCAACAAAAAGAAATAATGAACTTGGGAAAGGCGGGCCTTGGTGGGTGCATGTGAGTCCATGAAAATTGTGGTGGAATAAGGAATGTTGTAGACGGACAATTGTCTAAGGTTGTGTTGCAGGCTTAACATTCCAAACATATTAACCATAAAATGGCCATCAGATTGGAGAACCTTTAAACATAAATTTTACAAATAAAAAATATGTAAACTCAAAACAAAAAAGACAATTAGGTTAAAAATCAAGATATTCCCTCCAAGGGCTAGACAAGTACAAACCACACAATGTCAAAACAAGCATCTAGTCCCTGTGAGAAGGCTGCTTCTTAGCAGCCAAGTCCATGGGGCTTCATGAGAGGTATTCCCAAGAATCACAAGAGTTTTAATACCTTGGTGACTAGTATTTGACACTTTGTGGGGTCATGTTAAAATATTTTATTTCCAATAGGTGAGGCAACATTGTTTCTTACATGGAGTGAGCACCATCATAACCATGCAAGAGTCACCACACAAAACTCCAAATGCTGCATGGCAAAAAAATATGGTCTTTTTATTAGCTTGCTACCTTGAAGCAAAGAGGCAAAAGCAGGGAGAGTTGAGAGTTGAGACAACTAAAGTTCTAGCAGCATGATCGCTTCATACCCAATTCCTCTGTCAGCAATTGCTTCACCATTTTATCTTTGAGTCTCAACAAAATATAACAATGTTGGCTAAACAATGTTATCATAGAAGGTATCAACAAATTCTTTGTGTTGCCTTCCCTCTTGGCCATTTTGTAACATTTTAACAACTTAATATATGGTGGACCAATTAGGTGCGGGAAGAAAAAGATATTCCTCCATAGACGTGAGAAAGAGGGACCCACCCTCTATTGTGATTTTTGTAAATATGGATTGTGTGAAATTTTCCAGCATATGCAACCCCTAAAATAATGAAACCAATCTTAGTCTACTGTGGGGTGTAGATGATACTAGAATTTTGTTATTGTCATATGCTTTTAACATCAAGTAGAAAATATGTCTTGATTTAGGCGGTTTCCAGTCATTTAGGAAAACTTGACAAAAATCTGAAGCCATTCAAAATATTGTACTTGAAAAATAGTTGTATTTTAGTCTATTCTAGAAACACCCCAATCGTACATACTTGTTGGTTCATCTCTTTAATGACAGTTTCCATATGATGCTTCCATTTTCAAACGTTAATAATAGTTAAAGCTTTATTAATCCAAAACCTCAATCAAATTGATAGCTTGGAACCACTATCAAACATCCTGAAACAATTAATGGTAATGTTAAAATTTTAAATAAAAAGATGAAAATTTAACCATTTAACATTACCATTAACCACATAGCATTATTATGGCCTTAGGGTTCAATATTAGGTTGCCCTGTCCATAAATTATTGTTTTTTTTTTTTTTTAATTGTGTTCCGAGAATCGTTGGTTGTAATTTACAGAAGTGGCCAATCTTGTATAGAACAAGTCCTTTTGGTGAAAAAATACCAATTTGTTAGAGAATCAACAATTTTCATTCACCCTAAATTTGAATTAGGTTGCCCCGTTCATAAATTATTGTTTTAAAAAAAACAAAAAAATTGCATTTAGAGGGTACTTTGTTGCAATGTGCAGATTCAACTTGTTACATACAAAACCTGTCGATTCAGTGAAAAAAGGTTGATCCAGTATTGAACCATCCTTTTCTGATTTTGTGCCACAAGTGAGACCAGCTAGTTCCACCAGTTCTGGTCTAGTTCTGATAACTCAAAGAGACACGAGATGGGCTGTTTCCCAAGAAATGGGGATAATTTCTATTTTTCGTGACACATGGGCACTTCCCCAAAAATGTGGGGGTGGCTCCCCGTAATTAGCATTTCCCAATGGCCTTTGTAAGAGGTAAAATAATACAAAATAGTGTGATTGTTACAACTTACACACAAATGTCAATATTTATTATGAACAGTATCACCTTTACTAAGGACATTAACTTCTCCACATGTCCCCAGTATGCATTTACCCATCTTGTGTTCCCGTGTCCCAAAAACATGGTCACAGGCTTACAAGTTCTTTGATACACTAACTTCTAGACCAACAACAGATGAACTAAAGAAATTTTCATGTTCATGAATGTAAGACATGATAAATACCACATCTAAATAAACTTTTGAACTACTGAAAAAATTGATGTCAACAAGCAGGCAGACTTTTAGATTCTAGAATCGGAACGACAATGTTGACCATGAAATAACACCCCTCCTCAAACTTCTCTAGAAAACCATCCACCCATCTATCTGTATTTTCAACCCACTCACTGTGATGTATTCTAGCTCTTGTGGCAACAATATGTAACTGCGAATGTACATATTTTCATTAATAAGACCGAAAAATTTCAAAAATCCAACAAAAGTAGAGAATTATCCTAACAATGGTCTGCCTGCTAAAATAACGAATCCAATCAAATAAACATGTAAATGAATTGACTTAATTTGCATCAACTCAAAGAAAGACTTCAAGTGAAAATGTACCAATCAAGGAACATACCTTTTTCCCTACAAGCTCTTGTTGCTCCCTCACCTTCTAACACAATTTAGTTATGCTCATGTTGACTCTCAATTTCTTTTCCTATAAAAAACAAAACAATATCAATTATAACATTATCATAATTGTAAATCTTATATGGCCATTGTAAGGAAACACATGCCATCCTATAGGATGTCAAACATAAACCAATAATTTCTTTCCCAAAGGCACAAGTAATTTTAAGCACAAAATGTCGCACATGCTCAACATTAGAAATAGTTTAGTATACATTTCTTGGAAAATTCCTTTAGAGGCCAACTAATTGTTACTCATATAGAAAAATCACCCATTATGCAATCTCTCATAACCTGCAAAAACCATGCCATGTGGCCATAAACACCATAAAAATCATTTATAAGTAACAGACGACGCCATCTATATTTAGGAAAATGGCTACAGAAGAAGCGTTGTGGAATTATTTGGAGATTCATGATAAAGCTAATGATTGGAAACCCATAACATAGATGTCCTTGTGACAAAGTATACAAAAACTGAACAGATAAATAGTTTACTATAGTCATAGACAAAGATAATGAAGATGACATGAGGAAGAACAAAAATCAAGAGCAGGGCATGGTAATATATTATAGCATAACACTATCAAGCATCAAAAAACTACAACACATATCAATGTGGGACATAAATGAAGAAATTTGAAGAGCAAATTGAAATTTGGTGCAGAAAGGAAATTTAACTTGCATTCTTAATTGTCTTTCCCATTAAGCAATGCATAATAGACCTATTTTTATTGGATAATCATGACCAATGATACCTAGGAGATATGGTTTAGCATGTTGAGCAAAGATTGATAATATTAACCTCATTAAGAAGTCTTTGGCTAATTTGAATTTCAAAAGTTCGGAGCACTTTATAAGGTCTCTGAACTTCACAAATGATATTTCTGGTCAGTTTTTAATTGGTAAATTTTATAACTTCACAACCTCGGTACTAAGTAGGTAATTAAATCTTTACATCCATCTCAATTTCTCCTTGTTTTTTAAGTTTGAACTTTTTGAACTTGAAAAGTTCAAAGTTGCAAAACACACAATTTGAGATAAAGTTAAAAGTTGCAAAACATAGATGAATTGTGATAGATGTAAATATTTAAGCACCTACTTGGTAGTAAGGTTGTGAAGCTATAAAATTTACCAATGAACAACTGATCGGAAATATTATCTGTGAAGTTCTGAGACCTTATAAAATCCAACTAATTTTAGGTTGCAGGAGTAAATTAACCTTCACATAGCTGACTCCAAGGTCCTTCCTTGTGTAACCTCGAGCCAAGTTGCACATTACATATTAATTGTAGTCTTTCAGAATGCACATTATGATATCTGATGTTGAGATACCCTCAATACGTTTTGTTTCCTTAAATTTGTCAATTGATTTGATCTGAAGAACATATGTTTTGAAAATTCTTTTAGGCTAATAATGATTTATGAAACCACCAACTCAGAAAGTTATAATAAGAGTTACCTCAGAAATTGCAACTATTACTTACATATTCATACACATCATTGCCTACTCCACTTCCACCAACATATCTGCCAAAAAATAGCATAAGAACATTCAAATAAAAAAATGACCTATTATCCAAAGGTACAAGAAGTTAAGAGTTGATTCTGTGGGTTATGATCATTCCCAGTGCCACTTGAAATAAATCTTACTTGCATATCAAACTAAGTTATCATGCAAAAATATTACAAAAAATTCAATTCTTACATGAACATGGAAATTACAAAAACCCTTGTGGCTAATTAAAACTAGGCATTCTTCAGGTAAACCAAAGCAGGTACCTAATTAATACATAAGCTTGTTGATTTATAGATGAAAAACAAGAATTATAGGTTAAGAATGACTTATAGATTTATAGATTTATATATGAATGGCTTAATTTGTGGATATTTCCCTCTCAGAGGGTTATGCCTTGTAAAACTTCCTGTGATGACCAAAGACCTATTTCTTTGTGGTGCTAGTTCTATGATTTCCCAAATATTGATTTCATCATGGCATCAAATTACTTGTGAGGTTAACTCCTTTCTGTTCAAAGATCGAGGTAGCTTACAATAGCTACAATGTGCTTTCTTCTCCTTATGAAGTGTTGTTCTCTATTTTTATAATAAGACTTGGTAGTTGTTGAGTATTCAATGAGATTTAGAAGCATTATTTCCATTCTAGAATCAAACCTATTGAGCTCCTATTAATTTCTCTTAAAGATCCAATCCTACTCCCCATTTTCTGCAAAATCAGTGTATCGTGGAATTTTGATTGTTCCATTGCATCCAAAGTAGTCCTTTAAGTCAGATATGTCTTCCACTTCATCAAAATGTCTTGGTTTGCCTAAAATCTAAAGATTTCCCTCATGGCCATCCATTTAAAATGTGATACTAGTAACAAATTTTTGATTTTATAAAGATTTGTTTTGGTATTATTCTTATAATTGCATAGTTATTTTGAATTTCTGAATGCCTTATTTTGGTGTTCCCTAATATTGTTTGGCAATGCACTATTGTTTTAGGTCTCTCGGACCTCTGTTGTTCACAAACGCCGAGGTCCTCACTAGCTTTGTGACAGTCCTTGACTTTGTTTCCTCACCTTTTTCTAGCAATCTTTTTTTCTTGGTTCTACACTCGTCCCACAACATGGTTCTCTTTGTAGTAGTCATGCAACATTTCTCCTTGTGGGTATTGTTTTCTATCAAAATACCCACCCCACCACTCCCCCAACCCCAACCTCCTTTTCATCCATCCATGCCAATGGAAGCATCCTCATTGGTATCAATGTCCTTCCTGTAGACAACAATTTCCTTAGTAATCACCCCCCATTTCAAGTGGTTTTGTCAACCGTTACAAACTAAAGATCAATACTTGTTTTCCAAACCAAATACTCTGACCATACACCCCTACCACACGGAGACAACCTATGGCTAAAGATAACAGGCACATCTAGCACCTTTCCAAGTGGAAACACTGTATTGCCAAGCTAATAGGGATGTCAAACACCTTGCAAAGTGGGACAAGCAAAACTCTACCCTTAAAACAACTAGAAGACGACAAGGGCATGTTGACTACAATGCAAATTAACACATCAAAATCCCAATAGTATTACCTACCACATGGTACAAACATTGCCTTTTATGGAAACAATTACAAGACAACTGCCATGTCACGTACCACATGCCATCACAAGAGCAATGTCACTTTTGCGAGCATGTGATTTGACAAAGACACATCACTTTGCTATGAGTCATTTCCATGTGCTACTATGTCATCTATGATCTACCACATCGAAAATTTGAAGAACCCCTTTCATTGAACTTTCAATTTTTTACAGTGATTTCAAACATGCAAAGTCCACTTGAAGTGCAATTTTTTTCAGAGAGTGTTTTTTCATTCTCTATGCAGTGGTGCAATTAGTTTCTGGAAATTTCATTATGTGGTGCTTGCTACTACTCATTGCTTAGTTTTCTAAGGAAAGCCCTTATAATCCTAATTTATGGACCTTTTGAAATGCATGTCTTTAGCCATACAAGCACTTTTTGTAGTATCATTTATTGAAAGTGCATATTTTTCATGCACTTTACATTAGTGCAATCAGGTTTTGTGTTTATAGAAATTTAATTTTTTTTCTTCATGATGGATAATATGAATGTAGCTCATTAGTCAGTGTTGATTATTAGTTGTTGAATATCTATCTAGAAGTTTGGTAATTTTTAGGATCACTTTGGGTACAAAAATTGCACGTTTGGATGCCTCAAATAAAGCCAAGTGAGATAAGAGAGCTTATGAAGCTCTTGGACTCTAGCACGTCTCTTTGTTAAGAGTTGTTTCCTCTTTGAAAAATTGATAGTCTCTTTAACACAACATGGAATTTCTCACCACTTGTCCTAGATGATTGACCGTTATGTATTCTCTTAACATGATGACTTTTGATGGCAATGATTCCTTGTTCAAATCATTCTGAAGCTTACAACCCAATCTAACCTAATGAATGGAATTCCAAGTGACGTGTACATGAAAAATAACCTAATGAATGGATCTTCAAGTGGCGTGTCCATGAAAACTCGTGAAAGTTATTACTCAATACTAAAAGCATGAGCGTTTACAATGCCTACCTAAAAGGCATAACACTATATCCCTTAAGTCATGTCCTAGAAATGCTATTGGAATCTGAAAAAGGGAAGTAATTAGAAAGGTTAAAGTTGATGATGAATATCAGAAGGATTTATATATGCATTTATAATTTCAATTTTTTTACAAATCCTGTATCCATTTTTCGAATTCTTCATAAAAAATTGTTGTAATATATTGTAAGTATTTAAATTTTCAAACAATGCAACTATAAAAGATGTAATGTTATTATAATGCGGGGTGACTTTTGTGTAAAATATGTAATGCAATTGGCAAAAGCAACAATACAGCCCTATAGAAAATTAACATGGTATCAAAGCTAAGTTGAGGAAGAGTCAATGAGATCACACCTTGAAGAAACTGATGATGAAGTTACTATGTCTTCTCTTTGAGAGAATATAGAGCAAAAAATAATTCGAGATACGCAGAAAAGGCTTAGGAAGAACAAACTGGCTTAGATAAGGACTAGACAAAATTGGATTTGGATGAGTCGAAAGCAACATATAAACTAGGGTTATTAATAACAGTTACAAGTCATTTGCGTTGGCTGGAGATGGGTAAGCTTACGTTGTTGAGTCCACATGGGATCCAGAGTTTTCAAAGGATCAAGACCCTAATATGAAAGATCATGAAAATAAAACATATGAAGGTCTAGAGTTGAAATATTCCTTAGAAGAAGATATTCTGAGAAGGAATATTAGGCAACTAATTCAAGGAATAAGAGATGAAGCCATTTTGTTTTATGTCAATGCCTTGGTTGCATGATAGATGAGTTCATGATCAGACAAGGTGAAGTTTTAGAGCTGTTGGATAGAAATATCTTAGGATTGCACTTCTAGCTACTATCATGGACACAAAATATTAGTCTATAACGCATGGAGAAAGAGAACATGCAGAAGCAACTTAAGAGATAGAATAAAATGGAGGAAGAGTTCGAAGAATAGGAAAAAGTAAAGGAGCTTGAGAGCCTGATATTTTCTCTTAAAGGAAGAGAAAAGGAGTCTGCAGAGATTTCTTCCAAGACTGGCCAAATGAGAAATTCACTCTTATTGTTAGAGGCTCAAATCAAAGAGTTCAGCAGGAGCTTGAAAGTGATCAAAAGGGACAATGTCTAAAAGAGTCATCCATCGAAAGACTTGCATCAATTGTTGTGGAGAGAGATGATAAAAAAGACAAGATGGTCAAACTTCATCAAGAACTTAATGAAATTAAACTTAAATATTTGGTATCTGCTAGTTAAGCAATTTTTTCCAAGCAAGAGGAAGCCAAACTAGTTGAAAGAAAAATTAAATATTTCATATGAGGAAGCCATGGGATACTTACTGGCTTAGAGCAAGAAAGTTCCACCTTGAAATCCTTATTAGAAGAAGAAAATTCAAGTGTGAAGCACCCGAGTAGTGAGCTGCAAGGTCAACTGAAAGTTTAGAAACTTTACAAAGCAAGGTTGTCACTTTATCAAGTGAGTTGACTACAGAAGTATCAATACAAGCATAGCCTAGGTCACAAATTTCAAATAACCAGGTTAGAAAATAATAGATATGCGATGTGTGATTATCTGAAGGAAAAATGTGCATGAAGCAGAATAAAAATCATCCACTATGGAAGTAACTTGAGAGAAAGTGAAAGCCTTGTGATGCTACTTCTAAGAATATGAGAAGTGAATTGATTACTTCCAATTACAAATAATAATTCAAGACTGATGGGAGACTAGAAATACTTGTGATAGAAAGGAATTAAAAATTAAAATCAAACCTGCATGGGCCAGAATTGAATATACTCGGAAGCCTTGTATTTTCAAAAAATGAAACAGCTATGCCAGAAGGCCCCATTACCCATGTCACACTTTTCGATGCAAACATAATAGCGCTAACAACCTTCTCTTGTTCATAAACATGTGTTAATACTAGAACTGAAAGATTCGGGAGAAAGAAACAACTATCCTACACAAAGCCATAGGACATCAAATCACCTGTGCCATCTCATATCTTTGCTTTCATAGATTATCTTCCTGCATCTTCCTAATGAGTCCTGACCTAAAATCTTCTTTATGGCCTTGGCCTATAATATAAAACCACATAAGCACTTAGTTACATTAATTTTTTTAAATAAAATTTCTATGAGAAAAATGCTCACTAGAAAATCCGACGATTGTAACCCCACCCACCCACATAACCATGCATACCTGAATCTCATTGGTTGCCTTCTCTACCTGCACTTAGTTACATTGAATTTTTTGTATAAATTTTCTATGAGAAATATGCCCACTAGAAACTCCCATTATTGTAATCCCACCCAGCTTTGCATACTTGAATCTCACTTGCAGCCTTCTCTACTTGCATCTTGTGTCCCTAAGCTACCTCTACCTTCTTCAATTGTTGTTCCATCTCTGATAACTTTTCTTTCTATTCTGTTAAGTAAGCAAGTATATGTTAGGAGAAAATCAAGAGATGCCTTTACAAATGCTTTTGAACCCACATGGTTGCACATCCTCATTATTAATAATGAGATAACAATCTGACAAAATTGCACCAGAATTTTATCTCACTCACTTTCAAAGATAAAATTTACATTATAATTCCCCTTACCACATAAATAAATCACACTTTAGCATTAATGAGAATAATTAACAAAATAGGGCATATATGTGTAAACATGCATATAAAAATTTCATCTAGAAACTTTTAACATATATTAGAATATATCACAAAATAGTGGACATAAAAGTGACAATATCATGCAACATTAGAAATACATCAGATACCATCTATTAGACATTTACAATTTTTCTGGTTCAAGCCATTTAGTGCTACAAATTACAAACGTGAGATTGCAAAGTCAAGACCCTCCAAGATGTATTTTTCAATATTATGGACCTCCCTTGATGTTCCTACCCGGTTATGTTACCAAAACTGCAACCAACTAGCGTACATTGGGTACCATTCTTGAAGAGGGAAAGTGCCTAGTGGGTTTCCCCATGATGTGAATTTCTTTGGTGAAAGAACTTCCCTTGTCAGTAAAAATAATTAGTAGCAAATGTCTATCTATTTTGTTTATCAGATAACAGAGATATGTTTGACATGCAAAGTAATAAAAAATCACACGAAAAAATCCTAGTTTCCTAGCCACAAGAAGAAAAAATCCATCAATTTAGGAGAGTTTACAAGAGATGTGAAGCATCCTAACAAGAAGAACAAAATTTCACAAAGGAAAATAAGAATGTGAAGACTGGAAGTTGACACAAAAAGGGTGAAAGAGATCAAAATTACATTATCAAAAGTTAGAAAACGATGTGCAATCATCTCAATGCAAGAAAATACACCAGATCTAAAAATCAAACTGATAACGAAAATTTGCTCAACAATTTTTGCAGAACGTACTAAACAAATTCAAGTAAACATTTTAGAAATCGGGAACTAACTATAAATTTTCTCTTTGATGGCTTATTATCTTTTTCTTGTCATGTTCAAAAAATACTGAAACAATTAGTAGCCCACTAAAATTTTATCTTCTTTAATATGATTTTTTGCAACACAAAATATAAATATGCCAATAAACATGCTAAGATTAGTTGCATGGAAAAGGACATACTTCTTTGACTGGTTTGAGGAAATCCGTTTGGAAATTACTTCTGAATCAACATCTTTGCATGATTGCATAGCCCTTTGGCGTGCAATAAGGGGAGCTTCCTTCTTATCATCAAAAGTTGAATTTCCAATTTCTTGTTTTAATCTGCTTCTCTTCTTCATTCCTTCAAGTTCAACATCCACAATTTTTGCATCTTCATTAGTTGACGCAGCTTCTTCTTCATCATCTTCCTGATATAAATCTTCTGAATCCCTTTCGTATTTTTGACCTTTTCAATCTTCTTTTATGTTGTGTTGCATTTCATCTTCCTCATCATCTTCATCATATTCAACATCCATCATCCACTTCTTAGGCATCCTTAAACTACGTCGCTGAGATGTTTCATTTCACTCCTCATCTTCCTCATACTCACCAACTGGAACACGTTTCTTGGTCTTCCTTGAGATTTTACGCTGTGATGCTTCCTTACTATCATCATTCTCATCATGTTCACCATCCAATATGTGTTTCTTAGGTATCCTTGTGCTTTGCGAACAAGTTGGCCAACTACAAAATTATTAGTCATTTCTGCCTACTTTCGAGAAGTAATTTCCTTGGGATGATGTGTATCCATCTTTGCAATAGATGCATTGGTATAAAATTGAAGTTTCTTCTTAGGTGATTCTTGCAGTTCCACCCTTATAGGGAAGTCATCTTCATCATCCGAATTTTCCTGTGCATTGGATATGGAGTCAACTCATGTCGTTGAGTGTAGTAATACAGCATACCTAATATGATATCTTCCATATAACCATCGATAAACCTTGACCACCAACATGTATTTAGACAAATTTAAAACATAAAACACTACCATCATTAAAGTTAATTGTATGAAACATGTACCACCATGGGATTCAACACCTTAAGATTATAGAAATATGCCCAATTAGGTAACTCAACCCCATTAGAGGACTAAACATGGCAAATCCTTGCATGCATATGTTAAATAAAAAGGGAAAAATGTTGATGACAATAAAATGGTAAAGTAAATATGTTGCCTTCAACTGATGAAAATATAACCAAAACAAATCCATCTTAAACTTATATCTATCAAGAAAATGGTCAAATTTCTTGATGTGTACATTTCCTTTACCATATAATCTGAAGAACATAATTCATGACATGGAATTAAATGATTAAAAAAACTACAACTAATGAAATTTTATCCCTCTCAATGCTTGATAAATTTGTATTTAAGATCAATCAACACTGGTTTAATACTTTTTTGGATGCCGTCACATATCTATGTACACGAAAACATCTCTGTCATACTGGGCTGCAAAGCACCTCACCACTCTCACAGCAGAAAGGCAAATACGAGTATATGATACTTCAAAGCTTGGTAGATGTATGAAAGATTGTTAAGGTAAATTCACCAGCAGAGTTAATGTTAGTAGTGATTTTTATATTACCAAGGCACCTATGCATGTACCAGTGACATAAAAGAGAAATTACCCTGAATTGACCATAGTTTTGTTCAATGGGATTGAACAAATGGCATAAATCCTAGGTGATTTGGTGGTAGTTGAGATGGTACTAAACAATAAAAGAATAATTAAAAGATGATATAAATTTGTTTGTACATCATATACCCAACTTATACCTAAAGAATAAGTCTCTAACATTGCCTCCCACCTTTAGTTACTTGTGGAGGCTTCCTAGATGTAGATGAGGCTTCCACACCCTTCTCTTTGGTTCCTCTTAGATTGCCAGATGTAGATGGGTCCTCCAAACCCTTCTTTTTGGTTCCTCTTGGATTGCCAGTGGAATCTACATGAATAGTATGAGTAACTCCACCTAACTTAAGCTTCACCTTTGTTAATCGACCCTATTGAGAAGGTGGATCATTTTGTGGTAGCACTTATTTATCCAAAGACTTCATCTCAAAATACTTGTTATGAGCGGATCTTCCATCAACTAGTGTTTTAACTTGTCCCTCATTCTAACCTTCGCTAGCTAATTTGATTGTCTTGCATGATGACTATCCATAGTTCGCCCTTTTGTCCTCCTACCTCCATCTATCATTCTACTATTCCCATATTCTACTCCTCCTTTTAGTTGACTCATATTGTTGGAATCTGAGGATCTTCTCTCTAGAAATTTGTGCGCATAAGAATTACACCAGTCCCCCGAAGACCCACCTACACCCAACCCCCCAACCAAACTTTTGTGAGCATGACTGGGGCCTTCGCTGCCTTCGCTTCTTTTCACATTGCCCTACACATCTTAGTCCCTATTCCTATCCAAGTCCCTTTCATGATCACAATCCAATCGGTCGTGACTACCATTCCTCTCAAAAGAATCCTTCCTGTCCATCCCACCATGATGAAACTGCTTCAAGTGATCTAAATCATCGCAGTGCCACTTCCACTTCAATGTTTCACTAAATTAGCCCCTTTCCTTCTCAGTCTTCTCCCTAGTCAAATACTCCTTGGAATCCCTCTCAAAATGAAACCCATCCCTGTGACGTTTCTCCCTGAAGGGCTTCTCAGGCCTCTTACCCTGCTCATACTCCTGAGGCTTGGAACCCCTCTATCAGACTTCCTGTCATGATTCCTATCATTATCTGGGCTCATGTCAGAATGCTTGTCATTATGGTCTGCAACATCCCTCTAAACCCTCTTCATTTCATCCCTCTCGAGCACCCAATCATCATCTCCACCAGCCCTGTTGTGATCAGCTAACTTATTAATTTTACCCAACTCATCCTTCCCCATCTCAAACTTACCCTTGCTATTACTACTCCATAACCTTCTCCTGTAATCATCACCATCAGAATGAGGATTAGAATACTTAGTAGGTTCTTCATTCAAACCCTTATCAACATTTCCAGCACTTTGAGGATTTGACGGTGCGGAATTCGACAACGAAGAATGCTCATACTCATTGAGAAATGTTGCACGGGATCCTCCTGATCTGGGCTTCCTTATTGAAAATGTTTGTGGCTTCCTCATGCCTTTAACACCATCAAATTCTAGCCGCTCTGCCCTCTCCATGCTCGCACTCTCTGCAACAAAATCCTTTCGAAAAGAACCTCAAAAACCCAACAAAAAAAGCCTCATATACTCCACAAACCCTTGACCAATATCTACAACAAAATACAAACCTCAAAACCCCAGCTTCTCGCCTTCTATGGGTGATTTTAGAGATGACTTAAAGGATGCCATGAGTTATATGCTCAAATTTATGTCAAATACCAGGGCTCCCTTCATGGCAAATGTGTATCCATACTATAGCTACTTCGACGACATAAACATTTCTGTGGATTATGCATTATTTAATTCCACAACTCTGGTGGTGCAAGACGTAGGTCATTGTTACTGCAACCTATTCGAAGCCATGGTCGATTCTATTTTGTCCACAATTAAAGCCTTCGAATATCACAACATCAAACTCATTGTTACTGAAAGCAGGTTGCCTTCTGCTGGTGACAAGACGACCACAACTGAGAATGCTTAGACTTACAACAATAATCTCATTCAGTATGTACTATCGAATGAAGGGACACCTAAGAGAACGGAAGTGGAAATGGAGACCTATATCTTCGCTCTTTTCAACGAAGACAACAAAGTGGGGTATGAGGCAAAGTGTCACTTTGGGCTCTTCAATCAATAGATAGTTTGTAGATTTGAAAGAAAGCATTCATAGTTGTTATTATTTAAAATAGAAAATTATGGCTACATAAGGGGTTTCAGGGACACTGCATAAAGCAAAGACTTCAATTTTTAGGTAGTGGAGGCTTTTCAACACTTGCTCTGCATATATAACTGAAGAGAAACTAGGAAGAAATGAGAGGGGTGAAAAATAAGGAAGAATGAGATGAGAGGCTTTTTCTCAATCCCTTCATTTCCTAAGCCCTTGATTTAATCTAGGGTTACAGAGTTGTCATGCACCCCCAGCAATGGAAGAGGTCAATCATCCCACCGTTTCCTACTACCTACAAGAAATAATTGGTCTACCCAGCTAAAAATTGTTTTCCAAGGGATGCATGACATGTGCTAGAACTAAAATTACTGAAGCAAAGAGGGAGAAGAAAAATTACAAAAATATTGACATGATCATGATATAACCTTTATTTACAGTCACAATGTGTATGTATGTACACAAAGAATAATTTGATTTCCATCCTAGATGCAACAAATGTTCTATGTATACTGAATAATCAATTGGCACTATACAAGGGATTGTCATATTCTTAGAGACTAGCAACAACACTAGGCTGAGACAGTGAGGAGGGGACAATTTTTCCATGCCAAAGAGAGGAAACCCAAGGATTAATTTAGAGAATATGCTTCACAATAATTATAGAGAAGAATTCGGGCTCGGCTCCTTGCATAATGAATTAAATTAGTAAATCTGAATCCCACTGATTCCGTTAGAATATGCCACTGATCCCTTACTTCCAGTATGATTTTTCTTTTGTTTATTTGGAGTAGCATTATATGTGCTCTAGCCATGAAATTTAGTGCAGAGGTTAGGGCACATGAGATCTCCAATACCTAGAAAGGGTTTGTGCAGATTCTAAACATATCAAGAGATATTAAAATAATTAATATTTTTAATGGAGTCCTTAAGTCTAAACTTGGGGAAAATAACGTATTAATGTGTATTAATATGAATTTGTGTTAGAATGGTCTAAAGGACAAGGATCAAGGTAGATCTAATCTTAGCCATTGATCAGGGACTTAATCCCATCCGTTGATATGTCAACAGGAAACGTATAAGAGGCATGAGGGTCACTTGGAGAACACACCAGAGTGATCAGTCATTCTATTCTCTAAAGTGGGGTTTGCTAAGAGAGATAGAATCAATGATTGGGAGTTGCAGCTGAGGGGCATTGAGTATAGAGAGATAGAGAGGCAAAGATAGTGCTGGGAGAGCAGCAGAGCAGTCAGAGAGAGAGATGTAGGAGTAGCCAGTGTTGACGCAAGGCCATGCAGAGGTAGCTAAGTGCTTCGCAGAGCACCAGAGAGGCCAGTGTAGCTGACACAGGTCCTCCTGGGGCTAACACAGGCCAAGACATGCTGACACAGGGTCAACGTTGGGCTAGGAGAGGCTGACGCAATCCAGATTGTGTAGACACTGAGGTTCTTGCGGCAGATTGGTGTTGAGTAGATACCGTAAGGATTATCTAGGGTTTCAGCCTGTAGATTTGTCAGGAACTTAGAGGTATTACTGTGAAGGAAATTATTTGTTCGGTAGGCTAGTTTCGGCACCCATATTGTACTATGATATTGATTAATAAGAAAAACCTCATATAGTTGCACTGGTTTTCCCACATTGGGTTTTTGTAGTGACATTAGTCCAAAAATAATGGTTTCATATGCTGTGATTGTTTCTGTTTCTTTTAATTGCCGATCTGTAATATTTTTATCATGCACTAGTGTTTATTTTCAATATTTACATTGTAAATAACTAGTTAAGGAAAATAACAAGTAGGTAGGGATAAATTAGATAAAGTGCTTGGAGGGTTTCTAACTAAGTAAAATTACAAACTACAACATCTTTCACCTCCCTGAAAAACTATAAGTCCCATTATTTTCTCTGTGAAGAAGAGCTTCTCCATGTTAAACCGCTCTTTACTATTCCTTGCCATGTTGGGCTCCATAGATTCAAAAAATGTAGAGAAATATTCTAAAGCATTTCGAAATTGAACTTCGAACTAGCAAGCATTTAAGTGAGCTTCATATTCACCAAGTGTTGCGACTTTGGGGGATAGGGCATGAGCTAATTTTCACTAGGGATTCAAGGGGATCTCCTAAAATATTATATAACTGTAACATTAAATTTACTGCAATGCATTCATCTTCCTCAATTTTCAGGGTAGACATTTTCACCTAACTCATATGTTTTGACACTGGACATAACTCAAACTCTAGCTCAAGTAATTTAGCAAACTTTGTGAGCCTCTTGTTGATGGCCAACAAAGAGGAAGTAGGGTTTTGGCCTAGCGTTGCGGCAGTGATACCTGTGATATTTATTTTTTGGGGTTTGCTGCTTGGCCTCATTATGAATGCATGCAATAAAGCTACCCACTGTACACCCTACACAATGGTGAAGTCGACTATGTGAATTTTATAAAAGAAATGACTTTAATCACTTTAATTGCTAAGGTTAATGGTATATTAGGCAACTTCTGCAGGCCTACACAGTTACATCATTGCAAAAGTACCTACCTGAGCTACAAAACATCTACACTTGATTGTCCAAATTTTGGACAAGGACATCATGCTAGTTTTATGCTTTTGTATGTTGTGTGCTTAGCCATTTCTTTCATGTGCACACATTTCCATTTCCATTCATTTCATCATTCCAAAACTCATTCTTCTTTTACTCTTAAATTAAGTCCTTTATGACAAGGATATCCCTATGATTTTGTTTCTCTTACAATTATGTCTGTAACTCACTAATACTTCATCTATCTCAACTCTATTCTATACATCCTACCTCTTGACTAGGTTCTCTTCTGAAATTTTCATATTTTAGTTAAATTTATTAGAACCAGAACTAGAACCAGCCTCAAGGGTTAGAATGGGTTTGAAATAGAACTGGACCAAAACCAACCAGTGAATATGGTTTATTATTAGTTGTCTAAAAAGTTACAAATTTTAACAAAAACTTATTTATGTATATCCATGTAAATCGAAACAATTATACATCAAATTTCCATGTTTTCTCACGTATATAGTATGTAAGGTTGAATATAGAAAAATCGCACTGAGTGTGATACATATGAAAAAAATGCATATACATCAAGGTTCCAAATGGCCTCTAGATTCCAAAAACCATAAAGCGAAAACCTACAACCTACAAGCTACACAAATAACTACATAGCATAAGATTCATCCCCACCTAATTGTGCCATTGTAAATAAATTTCTCAATGCCATGCAGGTCAAAAGTGTAATATCATTGTACTATGCCATTGAAAGTTTTATAATGGAAAGATATGCTAGAAATGCGACATAAGAATGACACCCCTTGCATAGATGGATACATTTGTTTTTATATGAGATCACTGGTTGAGATTAGAAATCACAAGGGCTGGTGTGGAGTGGAGTTCTTGCTTAGGCTGCTAAAAGCCATTATTTCTTATTATATGAAGGGAAGGCAAGCTTCTTGTTATTCCCCTTGAGTATCTAATTTAGTGTCCAAGTAATGGGCAAAAAACCAAGCAGGATATTTATCCAAAAGTTAGCAAGTCTGAGGAGGTTGTGGAGCTATATGAGGTATCTATGAGGAGGCTAATCTTGGATGATTTGTATCTTCTCTAGACCCAGGTATTCTTGGGTCATCAATGCTGAAATTTAGATACAGAATTTGCTTTGTTAGAAACGAACACTTCCCAGGGAATGCATAGAACATATATTCCCAGAGAGTCGACAGAAATAGTTTCCTAACATGGTAAAGGTGCTCTTATTAAGTGTCAATATAAACAAGGATGCCATCTGGACTAAGTCATCAGGTTTGGTGAACTTGATTCTTTAAGCTCAAAATTGCCAAATTTTGTCTGATCCCAAATTTGTTAGATTAAAATTTGAAATCGCTGAACCTCAAGGCGAACTTGAATATGTGAGTGAACTAGAAAAAAATCATCAACATTCATTGGAGTTTCATTTGGGTTCAACTCATGAATATAAAACAATTAACAGAAAGAAAGGTCTTAGGTTTGAATAAAAGTCGCAATCTTCACTTTATATTTAGAGCACTAGAGTTTTTTTCAACCATTAAGGATCTACCATACGGTTTTCGTTTTACCAAAGCATGATGTGGAACTCCGGGTTTTCATAAGTTTTTGGGCATGAACTGCTATTGAGCTTGGTGTTCTCTTTGTGCCTCTCCATTGAAAAGAGGTCGTTTTCCAGGATAAATGAAATATCCCAGAGGCATGAAGCATTTAATGAGACTGACGGGCATCTCCATATTGTGGAAAAAAAGGTGTCAAGCATGTCCTTTCATGAGACAGCTAAAGAACCATTCCATTGGGGAGATTAGAGGTCTTAGTATTAAGTGAAAACGTGGGCTCTATTGGGGTAAAATGCTTCCCATTCTTGCATTTTTAGTCGTAGGATACTTTTGTGACGAGAATTTGGCTTCATAACATATAATTCTTGAGGTATTTTTATAAGATGTGAAATACCTGGTGCATTTCAGCAAACCAACCCAGTTCAACTCGTATGGACGGTTAAATTCAACTATGCCAATCTTCCCTTCATTGCTTTCAATATTGAATCATCTTTACCATGCTTTTTTTGCCTGAAGATGAGAGAAGTTGCATCATAAGGCTTTGTAAAGAACATATCCCAGTGCTACTATGTTTTCCTCAATGAAATTTACAATCTGGATGCTACTTAATAGGAGCTTACAATCAACATGGCTTATCAAAACACCAGTACTTTTGAAAATTTTGATGATAAAGATATAGCATATCTCGGACAGCAAAGAAATTACATGGCAAGCGAATCAATAGATAGTTTGTAGATTTTAAAGAAAGCATTCATATTTGTTATTATTTAAAATATAAAATTCTAGCTACATAAGGGGTTTCAAGGACATTGCACAAAACAAAGACCTTTATTTTTAGGTAATGGAGGCTTTGCACCACTTCCTTTGCATATATAATTGAAGAGAAACTAGGAAGAACCAAGAGGGGTGAAAAACAAGGAAGAAGGGGACAAGAGGCTTTTCCTGAATCCCTTCTTTTCCTAAGGCCTTGATTTAATCTAGGGTTACATAGTTGTCATGCAACCCCGACAATGGTAGATGTCAATCATCGCACCATTTCCTACAAGAAATAATTGGTCTACCCAGTTGAAAATTGTTTGCCAAGGGATGGATGACATGTGCTAGAACTAAAGTTACTGAAGCAAAGAGGGAGGAGAAAAATTATAGACATATTCACATGATCATTATATAACCTTTATTTACAACCACAATGTGTATGTATGTATAGAAAGCATAATTTGATTTCCATCCTAGATGCAGCAAATGTTCTACCTATACTGAATAATCAATTAGCACTATACAAGCGATTGCGAGACTCTTTGAGACTAGCAACAACACCAAGCTCAGATGGTGAGGAGGGGCCAATTTTTCCATGCCAAAGAGAGGAAACCTGAGGATTCATCTAAATCATAAGGTTCACAATAATTATAGAGAAGAATTCGAGCTTGGCTCCTTGTGTAATGACTTAAATTGGTAAATTTGAATCCCGTTGATTCCATCAGAATACACCACCGATCCCTTCCTTCCAATCTGATTTTTCTTTCAACTCCCTCAAAAGCTACAAGTCCCATTATTTTCTCTACGAAGAATATATTCTCCAAATCTAGCCATTGCATTATCCCTTGCCATGTTGGTCTCCATAGATTCAAAAAACGTAGAGAAATATTCTAAAGCATTCCAAAATCAAACTTGGAACTGGAAAGCATTTAAGTGGGCTTGATATTCCCCAAGTGTTACAACTTTGGCACATATGGCATGAGCTAATTTGAGTATTTTCATTAGGGGTTCAAGGGAATATCCTAAAAGATTATATAATTGTAACATAAAATTTACTGCAATGCATTCATCTTGCTCAATTTTCAGGGTAGACAATTCCACCTAACTCATATCTTTTGACACTGGACAAAACTCAAACTCTAGGTTAAGCAATTTAGCAAACTCTGTGAGCCTCTTGTAGGTGGCGAACAAATAGGAAGTAGGGTTTTGGCCTAATGTTGGGGTAGGGATATGTGTGATATTTATTTTCTGGGGTTTTTCGCCTAGCCTCATTAGGAATGCATTGAATTAAGCTACCCACTTTACACCTTGCACAATGCCGAAGTCGACTATGTGAATTTTTTCTATCTTGTATTATAGAAGAAATTACTTTAATCACTAAAGTAATTTCTAAGTTTAATGGTATATTAGGAAACTTACATAGGGGTAGACACTTAGGTCTATGAAAAAGTACCTACCTGAACTACAAAACATCGACAATTTATTGTCCAAATTTTGGACAAGGCCATCATGCTGGTTTTATGCTTTAGTACGTTGTGTGCTTAGCCATTTATTTCATGTGCATGCATTTCCATTTCCATTCATGTCATCATTCCAAAACGCATTCTTCTTTCACTCTTTAATTAAGTCCTTGATGATAGGGATATCACTATGATTTTGTTTCCCTTAGAGTTATGTGTGTAGCTCACTAATAATTTATTTATCTCAACTCTGTTCTATTCATCCTACCTCACGACTAGGTTTTCTTCCGAAATTCTCATATTTTAGTTAAAGTTATCAGAACCAGAACTGGAACTAACCCCGAGGTCAGACAAGGACTGAAATAGAACTAGACTAGAACCAACTAGTGAATCTGGTTTATTATTAGCTGTCTAAACATTTACAAATTTTAACAAAAACTTATTTACGTATATCCATGTAAATTGAAAGAATTATACAACAAATATCCAAGTTTTCTCATGTATATAGCATGTACGGTTGAATATAGAAAAATGGCACTGAGCATGATACATATGAAAAATGAAATACATATACATCAAGGTTCTAAATGGCATGTAGGTTCCAAAAACCATAGAGCGACAACCTACAAGCTACACACTACACAAATAACTACATATCATCAGATTCATCCCCACCTAATGGTGCGATTGTAAATAACTTTCTCAATGTCATGCAAGTAAAAAGTGTAATATCATTGCACTATGCCATTGAAAGTTTTATAATGGAAAGATATGTTGGAAATGCCACGTAAGAATGACACCCCTTGCATAGTTGGATACATTTGTTCTGATCTGAGATCACTGATTGAGATTAGAAGTCAAAAAGGCTAGTGTTGAGTGGAGTTCTTGCTTAGGTTGTTAAAACCCATTATTTCATATTAGATGAAGGCAAGGCAAGCTACTTGTTATTCCCCTTGAGTACCTAATTTAGGGTCCAAGCAATGGGGAGAAAACCAAGCAGGAGCTTTATTCAGAAGTTGACAAGTCTTAGGAGGTTGTGGAGCTATATGAGGTATCTATGAGGAGGCTAATCTTGGATGATTTGTATCTTCTCTAGACCTAGGTATTCTTGAGTCATCAATGATGAAATTTAGATATGGAATTTGCTCTGTTACAAACTAACACTTGCCAGGGAAAGCATAGAACATATATTCGCGAAGAGTCTATAGAAAGACTTGCCTAACATGGTAAAGGTGCTCTTATTAAGTGTCACTGTAAATAAGGATGTCATCCAGACTAAGTCATCGGGTTTGGTGAACTTGATTATTTAAGCTCAAAATTTCCAAATTTTGTCTGATCTCAAATTTGTTAGATTAAAATTTGAGATCGCTGAACCTCAAGGCAAACTTGAATATGTGAGTGAACTAGAAAAAATTCATCAAATTCATTGGGGTTTGATTGGGGTTCGACTCATGAATATAAAACAATTAACAAAAAGAAAGGTAAAATATTAAAAGATAACCCTAAACTCAATTTTCAGCTCTGCCAAGCTTCATTCCACCTTTGAATCACGACTGTGGCCTCCAGACTCTCGCCATTTGTGACTTGGAAGCTTGACTGAGTTATGAGTCTTGACTACACCCCACAAGTGGACTTGATGTCCCCTAAATTCGTGCATACAAAGTCTAGCGAGCTGCCACAAATATGAGACCCTATAGGTTGGTGTCATCGTGAGACCAAAAGGTTGAATCGATTGTGGAACTTTGTTGAGTCCGTTGACGAAACTAGAACAAAGACAAATATCATATATAATACGAATTACCCGTCTATGTAGGGGCCTTATTCAAGTTGATCTTCTTATTGCTACTTCAACACCACCAAGGCCTTTTATGTAAATCCTACAAATTGGGTATGGAAGTGGAAAAAACCTCCAAAAAAGTACATTTACTCACAAACCCTACAAACCCTAGATTTGAAATACATTCCTATGGTTGGTTAGGGTTCCCCAACTAGTTTTTTAAGGGATTTGGGGGCTAACTGGACAGCTTGGTCCTGTATTTGATGCATAAATTTAGAAATATTTAAGTGCTTGACTACATGTTTGAAGAGGAAAAATGAGAGAAAGGAGGAGTGCATAGGACCTGAGCATTCAGTATTTTTGCATGAGTATTTCATTACAAACTGTGCACACCATGGATGCTGAGAGAAAATCCTGCAGTCTCACTAATAGTGTCAAGATGAAGAGGGATAACTATGGCTTCTGCGGCTTCTAGAAATCTCCATGTTGCTCTCTATTTTTCCTTTTGGATATGGGCTCCCCTCGTTTGAATCAATTGAGCAGAGTAGCATGAATAGGAAATACACCCTTTGGTCATGGGTTCCCCTCTACTGAATCAATTGAGTGAGTAGCATGAATAGGAAATCCACCCTTTGGTTATGGGCTCCCGTCTACTGAATCAATTGAGCGAATAGAAAGAATAGCAAATCCAAAGGGGTATGGGAAACTTGTGTGTATTTGCAAAAATTATAGTTTTACTATAAGAAAAGACATCTAGATGATTTGAAAAAGAGTTTGAAATAAAACAATAGGAAAAGTTATTTAGACGATTTGAAAAAGAGTTTGAAACAAAATAATTTTTTTATCGTACAAAATATATAAAGGGGTTAGTGTTACAATTGGTTCTCATTTATATAAATGGGTTAGATCTACAATTGGTTTTTATTTAAATTAATTAGATTACACAAAAAGTATTAAACAAATATAGGAAAAGACATTTAGACGATTTGAAAAAAAAATTGAAACAAAATAATGTTTGATCATGCAAAATATATAAAGGGGGTTAGAGTTATAATTGGTTTTCATTTAGAAGAATTAGAATTTTTCCAGTTGCATTTGTATATCCATTATTAATATGAAAAATGTTAATGCATATTTAATATTAAGATAATACGCACAAATTATTGAACAACTATAGGAAAATACATTTAGACGACTTGAAAAAGAATGAAACAAAACAACCCTTGATCGTGCAAAATATAAGAAGGATGTTAGAGTTACAATTGGTTTTCATTTACAAGAATTATATTTTTTTCTCGTTGCATTTTTTATATCCATTACTATTATGGCAAAGGTTAGTGAATATTTAATATTAAGATAATAAGCACAAATTATTGAACAAATATAGGAAAATACATTTAGAAGAATTGAAAAAGAGTTTGGAACAAAACAAATTTTGATCATGCACAATATATAAAGGGTGTTAGAGTTACAATTGGTTCTCATTTAGAAGAATTATATTTTTTTCCTGGTTGTATTTTATATATCCATTACTATTATGGAAAAGGATAACGCATATTTACTATTAACATTTCTATGTAGGGAGTGAAAACATTATTAGGAGGATCTATTAAGTTTGGGGTGACATAAGATCCATAAGCATCAATAAAGAAAATATATGGAATATCACATAGTAGTGTGAGAGATCATGTCTGGATGAAGATACTTTTGACAAAGAGTTTTGTGCTTATTATTTGGGATCATTTTCATTAATGGTTCCTCTAGGGGATCTTAATAATATCTTCACCTATGGAACAGTATGTTGATATTTTTAACACAAGACAAACTAGATAAAGTGATGAGTGACATTGATTTTCATAATCTATAGTTCATGTAATATATAAGAAAAAAAGGCCCTTTACATTTCCACCCACTTCTCTAATGATTTTGCATGGAAAAACATAAAATATAGTCTATGTTGGGATACATGTTTCACCATATCATAGGAAAAACTCCTAATAAAATAAGGGTGTAAGGCAGAGATCTCACAAGAAGTCCAAGGTTTGTTAACTTCATGGTCTCTCATTTGGATTCCATTTCCATTCCTTAATTGAATGCTCATATTAATAAATGACACCCAATAAACTAATGTGGTAACATATTTGGAATTTCATTGCAAAAAAAATAACTTCTTTTTTGACCGCTTTCCGTATTGAAAGGAGGTTTCTTTCACGAAACTAGATTTCTAAACTATATCATGTTGGGATGAAGATACTTTTTAGAAAGGGTGTTGTTCTTATTATTTGGGATGATCTTCGTTAATCCTTCCTCTAGGGGGTCTTAATAATATCTTCACCTATGGAATGGTATGTTGATATTTTTAGCACAAGACAAACTAGATAAAGTGATGAGTGACATTGGTTTTCGTCATCTATAGTTCATGTAATATATCACAAAAAAGTCCCTTTAAATGTCCACCCACTTCTCTAATGATTTTGCATAGAAAATGGAAAGGTATGTTAATATGTTTAGCACAAGACAAACTAGATAAAGCGATGACTGACATTGATTTTCATCATCTATAGTTCATGTAATATATCAGAAGAAAGGCTCTTTGCATGTCCATATCATAGGAGAAACTCCTAATAAAATGAGGGTATAAAGCAGAGATCTCACACCAAGTCCAAGGTTTTTTAATTTCATGGTATCTCGTTTGGATTCCATTTCCATTCCTCAATTTCATGCTCATATTAATAAGTGACAACCAATAAACTAATGTGATAATGCATTTGGAATTTTATCGCAAAAAAAAAAAAATTCTTGTTTGACCTGTTTCCATAGTGAAAGTAGATTTCTTTCTCTAAACTAGATTTCTTTCTAAACTAGATTTCTGTAGACTAGATTTCTAAACTAGATTTCTTTCTCTAAATAAGGGGAAGGAAAATTTACCTTGAATCCTAACACACCAATAGGATTAGCATTGAGGGACATGCTCAGAAACATCTGATTGCAGAAAAGAGAAATCATTTCACATTACTCTCCATGTTCATTCAATGTCGAGATGAGCTTGGAGGAGTTGGAGAAAATATTACCTCTAGTGAACTAGTGATCCTAGCCCTCGTAAGGATTCTAAAATCCAGACATAGCTATTGGCATTCTGTAGATGGAAGTGAAAAACTACCAAGCTGGGAGGGACTTTGGTCTAATTTGGTGTAGGAAGAAATTCAATGAAATACTAGAGATCGAATAACATCCAAATCTGAGGGGGAAGATAATTTTTCCTTGGTTGGAAATGGAAATAAGGGAAAGGGAAAGAAGGCCCAAAGAAAATCAGAGACTAGTCAGAAAAATAGCAAAAAGAAGGACTTGAGCTAGATAAAATGTTTTCGCTGCCATGAATTTGGGCACTATGCAAGAAAGTGTTCGCACAAGAAGTATAAGCAGAAGCCTTCAAGAGGAGAAAGAAGTGAAACACTTGCCTCACAATTCGAATTAGGATTCACCCTGATTGCATGTATGGACACCACTATAATGGGGAGTGCATGTTATCTATATTCAGATGCCTCGTTCCATATGACATGATGTAAAGAATTCTTTAGTAGCCTAGAGCGGAAGGATCTCCAAATGCACATAAAAATTGGGGATGATGGGTTGTACAATACCAAGGGAATTGGTATCGCAACCTTTAAGAGGGAGTCAAAATCCCATATTCATCTAAAATATGTCATATATGTACCTGGGATGAGGAGGTACCTCCTCTCTATAGTTGTATTGGAGGATCATGGCTATGATTTTGTTTTCAGTAAGGGGAAATCCTTTCTGAGACATGTAGCTACTGGGAAAGTGAAACTTATTATCTCGTTATCATTCACAGCTCTTTTTTGGAACAAGACCTCATAACTAGTTAAAGCATTCTATGTCGCATTTAATTCCTCTTAAAATTTCAACTCTTTTTCCTTAGACTATGATGACAACCCTCAATTGTCAAATACTTTGAAATTTGTTCTCTTCCCTAATCATGTCAATCTTCCTTTAATGTTTGTTGTGTCTTTTTATTTTATTTTTATATATATTACTTCCTACCAATGGGCCATGTCCTCAAGGCTAATTTTATTTTCTCCACTAACCTTATCCAATCATTAATTATAGGATTAATTCCAATGCTTCCTGTAGTAAAGAAAGAAATTTTTCTTGCAAAAATGTCCTTCAATTTGCAACTGGACCAGCTTGACATAATACCTTGAAATAATAAGTATGTTGCTCCTCGCCATCAACCAAATGGTTCTCATACCAATGAACCTACTTCATAATGACAACGAAAAACATATTATCTTCACCGTCGCTTAGGCAAGAAGCACATATTCTCCATTCCCTTTTTCACTCGATAATGGCGATCTTGAAGTTGTTTCAATGAGAATAGAAACCACGACCTCACTTTGTCTACAGTTTTGAACTCTTCTTCCTAAAGAAGGTATTCACCCTTTCACACATAGACTATTTGGCTATCCTTTCATGCCTAACCCCACACTTGGTGCCTATTGTGAGTAGGATGATGATAGTAGTTGCGCAAGTGTCTTCCTTGTGACTCAGTAATAGAGGAAACTAGTGGCCTTAGACATAAATGGACAAGGTGAGAAGTAGTTGAATGACCTAACACTACAAATTGAGAGACATTAGCAATATTAAAGTGGCGTATTGACAAGCTTGAAAATGTCTTGGAGGAAATGATTATATCCATGGAGGTGATAGCTAATGCACATGACTTTCACAATAAGTCCAGATGAATATTGTGGACAATATGATGTTAGAATGCTTGGAGGACCATATAGGTGAATAGATCACATACTAAATTTCTCTCCATAGAACATCAGGCAGGGCGACGGAAGAGAAACGTAGCAGCTAGGGTTACCACAACAAGTAGAGTTTGACTCTAATGGAGAGAGGAAGGGGAGGGAACTCGGCTCCCTCCTACAAAGGTGCAGTGGCCAGAAGAGCTAAATCACCAACTAGAAACAGTAAAAGCAATATGAACTACGGAAACAGGAATAATGAAAAGGAAACAGATGGGACCAAAACAATAGAAGATAGTGGCACAAAGGACAAAGTGGAAGAAGAAAAAAGTCAGGGTTCAAGAGACAAAAAACTAAAAGGACCTTGCAATCCAAAAGTAGAAATTACTCCTTGAGTAATATTAAATGATCCTGCTCTGCAAGAGCACAGGGAACACATGGGAACCTATGCCATTATCTGTATATTCATGGGACTATGGCCCACTGAAAAGGCTTTACAGACGTGGATCGAGTATCATTGGAAGCCCAAAGGAAGCATTGATCTACATCTTGGGTCAAAAGGATTCTTCAAAATAGTTTTCTCCAACATCGAAGATAAAGACAAAATATTCGAATGAGGACCCTATTTTTTTTACTATTGTTGGTCTCTATATGAGACCTTGGAGGATGAACTTTGTCCCAGAAAGGGAGACTTTCTCTTCGGTTCCTTTATGGGTAAGGCTCTACTCTCTACCTCTTGATTATTGGCAAACTGAATCATTGGCTGCCATTGGCAATAGAATAGGACAATTTGTCAAAGTTTCTGAAGCCATAAGAAGGGGAAATTATACCTCCTTTGCTAGAATCTATGAGGAAATGGACCTATTAGGAGAACTTCCGGATGAAGTTATCCTAAAAGTTTTGGATGAGGAATTGGTGCAGGCGGTAGACTATGAACATATACCCTTCAGATGCCGAAGATGCCACGAGCATGGGCATTTATTAAGAAACTGCACTCTCAGCAAAGAAGACAACAAATAGAACCTTAATACAATGAAATACACACGAAGCTTTCAGAAAGTGGCCAGTAGAGGAAGCGGAGGAAAAAAAGGATCAAAGCAACAACACACTAAGGGGAAAAAGGATGGTCAAAATAAGTTTAAAGTGTTAGAAGAGCCTGAAAAAATCACAAGAGAAAATCAAGATCAGGAGAAAGAGGCTAAAGAAACAGAGAAGAAAGAGGATTTAAATCACTCTTTGGAAATTGACTCTAAAAAAGAAGCCATGAGAAGTGAAATAGAAATGGAAATGGATCAGGAAATGACCCAAAGTGAAACAAATTTGGAAGAACACAAACTACAAGAAATCCTCGACAAGGAAAACCTGTATCTGGAAGGATTCTTGATGCAAGGAACAAAAGGAGGGATAGATTCTCTGCCTCAAGGAGTATGCAATAGAATACAATAGTTATTTTTATGGAAGACTCAGGATCAAGGACTGGAGAAAGGTAAAAACACCCACAAATAGGAGCACATAGGGGTGAAAACAATGAAATTAAATCCAGGATTAGCCACCAGGAATCCGGGAAAGAAGAGAGGCAGGAAAAAGCAAAATGAGCTCCTAATGGAGTGTGGGAAGCTAATGATAGATTCAGGTAAGATGAAAGATCTAACCTGTTACTCCTTTACAAATATTTAAATATGAAGTTCATATCATGGAATATCAGAGGTCTAGCTAGTAAAAGAAAACAAAGAATGCTAAGTAATATAATAAAACTAGCAATGCCAGATATAATCTTCATTCAGGAAACAAAAAGCTCCATTCAAAAACTAAAACAAATCCACAACAAATGGCTTAGTAAATTTTAGTTTCTAGAAGTTAAAGAAGAAAACACAGCGGGAGGCATTCTTACTCTTGGAACCCCCAAAATGTCATCATTATAGATGCGGAGGCTACGAGAAATTACCTATCAGCTATCATTCAGCTAATGGGGATGTATGAAACCTTCCTGGTTACGAATGTCTATAGCCCCTAGAGAGTAGATGAGAAGCTTAGATTTATGAACTCCCTGGCAGATCTCAGAAGCAGACATAAAGAAATCCCTTGGGTCATTGGAGGAGACTTTAACGTGATTAAATCTCTTTTGGAAAAAAAAGGAGGCACCAGAATCCTTAGTAAAGATTCATAAGAATTCCATTCTTTCACAGAAGACAAGAAAATGGTTGATTCTGAAATGCATAACGGTCTGTTTACTTGGAACAACAAAAGAGGAGGTAATGCTCAGGTTGCCTCCAAGTTAGAAAATTTTTTGATCTCTGAGAAGTTGATGCTCATAAATGTAGAAATATCTGCAAGTGTCCTCCCATTTGGAGGCTCTGATCATTGGCCGATTCAATTAGAAATCAAGGGTATTGATGCTCCCAAGAACAGACCCTTTAGATTTGAAAATATCTAGCTCTCCCACCAAGATTTCATTAGCAATATTGAAGAATGGTTGTCCGAAGATCTACAGGTTTAGGGCTCCAAAATGTTCCTCCTCCATAATAGACTAAAGCACATAAAAATCAAACTCAAAGAATGGAACAAGAAGGATTTTGGTAACATTTTTGCAAACAAGAATTCAATAGAGATTAAAATGAAGGTACTAAACCAAGCAATGATCGTAGAAGGTTTTGATAAATCCAAAAGTGATCAAATTGAAAAAATCAACATTTATTGGGAGAATTTATGCAAACAGGATGAAATTTTCTAGTGACAAAAGTCTAGAGTTCAATGGTTCAAAGAAGGTGAACGGAATACTAGATTTTTTCACCGTTCCACCATAGCCAATAGAACGCACAATAGAATCTCATTAATACTGAATGAAGATGGGGAGCTTCAAGCCACTCACAAGAATATCAAAGCTATAATGGTTCAACATTTGAGAGGCATCATAAAGGAAAATAATCTAGGAAGAGACCAACACATCAAGGAAATTATAAAGAATATCCCCAAGATGGTGTCTAGAGAAGATAAATTTAACCTGAAAAAATGAGTAACCGAAGTAGAGGTCAGTATGGTAATCAAAGAGATGCAGAATGGAAAAGCTCCAGGTCCAGATGGTTTTAATGTGGACTGTTTCAAAGCCTGTTAGAATGTTGTGAAACAGGATATTTTGGATGTGGTTAAGGACTCCAAAAGAAGCAGATCCATTTTGAAAGCCCTCAACACCTCCTTCATCTCCCTGATCCCCAAATTAGACTCAACGCTGACTCCTGATAAGTTTAGACCCATTGCTTTATGCAATGTTGTTTACAAAATCATTTCTAAGATCTTGGCCAACAGACACAAACCTCTTTTGCCTTCTTTGATTTCTGGGGAACAGTCTGGTTATGTGGAAGGAAGGCAAATTCTAGATAATATTATTCAGGCCCACGAGGTTGTTCACTCTCTTACTAGCAACAAGCAGGCCGGTATGATCATGCAATTAGACATTGCAAAAGTGTATGACACAGTAAACTGGATTTACATCAAAAAGCTCCTTTCTGCTTTTGGGTTTGATCATGACTAGATCAGATGGGTTATGGCTATGGTTACTACACCCAGCTTTTCAATTCCGGTGAATGGCTCGCCCTCAAAGATCTTCACTCCTTCCAGAGGCCTCAGGCAGGGAGACCCAATCTCTCCCTTTCTTTTCATCCTCATGATGGAAGGATTGGGATGAACCATTAAAAATGCTAAAGTTTCACGAAAGATCATGGGCCTACAATTAACGGAGAACAGTCAAGCCTTGACTCATCAACAATTTGTGGATGACACCATGCTGCAGGGTATCCCCACAGTCAAGGAAGCTACTATGTACAAAAAAATATTAAAAGACTTTTCCTCGGCTTCAGGTATGGAAGTCAACCTCTCCAAATCAAATTTTTGTCTTTAACACTAACATTGCTATTCAAAGGAACATCCCCGGAATCCTGGGCTTCCAAAGGGAGGTCCTCCCTTCAAAGTATTTGGGAATCCCCCTTACAGATAAACCAATGAGTAAGAGTATATGGGAACCGGTGATCAACAAGATTCAAGACAAGATCAAAAGATGGACTTTCAGAGCGTTGAACCTAGCTGGCAGATTGATTTTGACAAAGGCAACTCTCCAATCCATCTCTATTTTCCTTTTATCAGCGCTGCTAGCTCCCAAAGGGGTCTTACAGCAATTCAGGAGCATTCAGAGAGACTTTCTCTAGGGCAAGGAGGAAATAAGAAAGAAATGGGCCCTCGTTTCTTGGGATAAAATTTATAGCTTAATTAAATTTATTTTAAAAGATTAAATAAATCAATTAATTTATTTTAAATTATTAAAATAAATGAATAAGATTTTCGTGACTTAAATTTATACAATTTAATAAATTTATATTTTTAAAAATATTTATATACAATTATATAATAAAATGAGTTAATTAAAGGATAATAGCTATTACAGTATATCTTATTCTTTAAAGAAATGCATAAAAATTATAATGTAAACTTTATTATTTATATTTAGTAAAAACAAAATTTCCAAAATATATTTAAATATTTTATGTTAAACAATAAATCTTAAAATTTACATTATAAGAACTGAAACAAATTATCATGAACAAAATTCCTATGATATATTAAATAAAGAAATGGATGAGATTTATATCAATTCTAAACAAAATTCGTTGATTTACTTCAAGGGTCTTCAACCCGGGGCTTAAGAACAAAAAGTTAGCCTAAAGAAGAATCGTTTCTATGAAATGTTAAATTTGATTAAACATGCTATGCCATACATAATTCTCTGTATTTTCCATATTTAAAAAAACGGAACGCGTTAGCGACCACATATGCCAAATGATTTGATGAAACTCAACTTGTTTCGATACCTTCTCGGATCATGATCCTCGCAACCACACATATCAAATGGTTTGATTATATAATTGGAGTAGACGTTATGTAAAATATTGTGTTTGACGACCATCCAAGGCATCACGGATGAATGCGTTGAAAACGCGTGAATATTCCAGTACCTAAAGACATCGAAGGGCCGTGAAGCTTTGTGACAAATTGGATAAGGAGACTCCAAAGAATGGTAAAGGAAGGAGTGATGTTTTCAGCAAAGACAAGGAACGAGATGAAGACGTTGACCAAATACCTATAGTTATAGCTGTTTTTTTACTATCAACAATGCCAATTTGAAATGGATTCCCAAATAATGACAAACACTTTGACAAGATCCCTTGCCACGCGGCAAGTAAAGAGAAACCCAATTGAAGCTGGCCACGCGGCAAATAAAGAGAAACCCAATTGAACGGCTATAATGGATTAACTAATCTATTAAAATGAAAATATCCAATCCAATCATTGTTATTCCGTTATATATATATATATATATGGTAAATAAGATATATTTCAAGGTTGTTGCCTCCAACACATGGATTTCTCTCCTTTAATGGGTTGGATTTATCTCCATTAATCAACTATGTTAATAGAAATGAGAAACGGGAAACATAACAAGAAATGAGAAGTTGGGACGTTTCGAGGACGGGAAGAAACAGATAAAAGATAAACAATATAAAACAAAGAAAAAACAATATCAAAGGTAAATAATATAATACCAATAATAATCTTAAACTTCCAATGTTTCCACATGTGAAATTGTAAGGACATATTCATAAATAGTTAATTTAATTTCTAAGAAAAATGAGTGATCAGATTATTAGCCCTCTAATATCATTGGGCTTTGGCATACTACTACTATATATACTTATTATTTATTGTTAAAAAAATAAACCGAGGAGCGACTAAATTGTGAAGGATGCTTGCAGAGAGTATATGGTGCTCTGAGCTTAGTAGAGTGCCAATTACCCTTTACCTACTTGTTTATAGTTTGTGAAACCTACCTCACAGTTCTTTGTCTTATTCATGCGCAGTTCTTTGTCCGCTTGTTGGCTTTGGATCTAGCGAATGAAAGAGATAGCTGCATTATAGTTAATATAAAGGATTTATCAAAGCTCTAATCACATAACAGTGAATTAATAAGAGGGAAGTCTTTGTCTAAGCAATAATAGAATCTAAGTACCCAAATCATTTGATGAATTGCACTATAAACTCTTTTTTAGATGAATTAAAGAAATATGCAGTTATACAAGTAAATTTTTAAAAATATTTTGGAAGGTTATAAGATACTTTAAAGGGTTTCAGTTTTTCATTGATTTGTTATTAATTTTACTTTGACTAAAAAGATTTCAAATCTATTCAAAGTTTAACATTATGAAATTAAATTTATTATTTTTAAATAAAATTTATTTCTATTTATTTCAAATATGATTAGTTAAAATGTCTCCCCTATAATTATGTAATATCACATCTATTTTGTACTCTATTATTAATCACTATGTACTATATCAATAATTACTATGT
>APFE030819896.1:215608-263862 GCA_000404065.3 Pinus taeda | reverse complement strand
ATAAATAATTATTAACTTGTTATCATTATCTTCATTGTCAATCATATATATATAACTTTTACCTACCAAAGAAATATTTAATTATATTAAAAAAATAAACAACTATTTATATAACTTATTTTACAATTTTATTATTGTTTAAAGTACATACAACACATCATGATATTAAAATATTTTATTAAACTAAACTCTATACCCCTTATTTTTTTATAATAAATAAGAGGAAAATTATCATAATTTCCTCAATACCATATACATTATCTTATTAATTATTAATGATGGGATTCCGAACCATATAAAGTTATTTTGTGTATTAATACATACAATGTATGTGGTGTACGTCGTGATGTATTCACTCCTCTGCGATTCAATGTTAGACATTAACTATTAAATTAACCCACTCACAACATTTACATGACATCGGTGAGAAATTTGTAGGGCCTTTTATAGATTTGTGCCACTTTGCAGTTGAAATCTTTCCTAGAGATGCAGAAGAGAGCTATGGTGCAAGGTAACAATGGTTGATCAAACGCTGAGCTAGAGAGGAGGTAATTGTTGTGTAACTAACCACCCTACTCTCGCGCTCTGCCGCTCATTCCACTCCTAACCTTCTTCGCGCTTGATCTAAACAACTCTCGAGGAATGAAAACTCCATGGACAACAACTCTTCTGTGTTTTTCCATGTTTTCCACGTATGAATTTTTCTCAAGCTGATTTATCAAGCCCCTTTTTCTACTCTCTCGTCTGATGGGACAGTGGCTACCTTACTAACGCTACACTTCGCTTATTTACCGAGGTTGGGTCAGCATTCCTTACTCCAGCAGTGCTAACTCTTTGCACATGCAGAACCAGGTAACCCTATTATGGAGATGTTTTCTCCCCTTGAAGTTCTGCGCATTCTGAGTACTAATCCCTTGCCCGATTCTTCAAATGGGTGAGAACAACAACAGTTTCAGAGATAAAAGTTTTCTCAAGCATACTCCTTTTTCCTTACTGATACACTTGATTGAAAGGTTGACTTTCTATGTAGTAGTATTTATATTTGGCCAACCCCTTCTCTCATGCGGACTCTGCTCCTTCGAAACTCCAGTTCTCTGGAGAATGGATCTTTACCTCGAGGAAAAATTCCCTATCAGGAACCTGGGTAAGGTATCTGCTAAAAGATGACAACTTTCCTTATTTTTTGTACTGCCCCCTTCACTCTTCTTGTTAGTTGTTACGATCCTTCTAAAATGCAACGCTCAGGGTTCGACCGTCATCCACAGAAGTTTTCACATTCTTCGGGGTTCCTCATGGCGAAAAGGATAAACAATTGATCACTACTCGTCAGGATTCTTGAAAATTTGATTCACATCATAGTTGGGTTACATATTAGCTATTTAGATTTATTCTAATGTTCCCCTTACCTAATTTGTCTCCCAGTATTTTCCCAAGGTTGTATCGAAAATGGCACAGGTAAAGTTTGGTACGGCTTCCCTTCATAGATTACGACTTTTAAAAAGATTATTCATTTAACCAGGTTCTTTCTATAATTGTAGGTTTGAGGCAAGCAAACTCCTTCCTTGCTACTACTCGTTTTTTTCTCTCCACTTCAAGGGTCATGCAGGTTCCTCTCTTAACTTACCCTCGTTATTTGTAGGTTCTTAATGTCATCAAACCCTACCGGGGTCACCGATCAATGTTTCCTTATGAGCAACTCTTTTTTTTAAAAAGGTAAAGAAATCATTAACTATAAATATTATTATTTTTAATTATAAATAAATTCACATTAGTACATAAAGGGGGTTTTAAGATAACATTTGGGACAATTTTTGGGTAAATTGTCTTAACTTGAGACAAAAAAACTTGTGTATTGTCTTAAAAAAATTTCTCTTAGGAGACAATTTCATTTTTGTCTCTCTAGAGACAATGTAAAATAATGAACCGAAGCACCAACCTCCTGTTTGTAAAGCATGCGCTCTTCCATTGAGCTAACACACTTTAAAGGATTACGAGTGGAGTTGTGGAAATCTTGAAAACTCCATAGCCATTGATTTAAAAAAAAAAAAAATGATCTGACACATGATCTAGACTTACTAAAACTAGCAATTGCCCCAAAAGGTGTAAAGAGAGTCGGATTATATCTCTAGCAAAAAAATTCAAAATCTTATATTAGTATACAGTTAAATGTTCATGTATACAGGCTATCTTGCTACAGTGGCATATCCCTTTGTTGGTATTTCATTCCATGTTAAGACTTCTTTTTCTTCATCTTCTTCTCCACACATGTATGTGTCTATTATTGTGTATATGCACCCATATAAAATTCTATAACAAAATGTCTTGATTTCCAAACATAAAACAAAAAGAATCATGATTTTTGAATCCACAATCTGCGGTCGAGTCGTTACCAAAGCAAAATGAATAAAATGGAGTGGATATATTCTCTTGCACATTTACAATAAATTCTCCCTACTTAAAAGTTAATATACTTGGAATATGTTTTTCCTTTGAATTTTAAGCTAGGTAGATTCAAGGCTGCATCCTAGCTCCATAATTATTCGGGGCCCTCTATGGCTTGGGAGTTCCACACCAACCATTGTTTATGATAGTGAAGAGTACTGATGACCAAGAACATGCGCTAAAAATGTCATCTATGTTGCTACTAAATGCAAAGATATATCATGATAATGAAGAAAACAACAGCAAGTTTCTTATGAAACAACTGGACGTTGATTATAAAAAGGAGAGGATGACATAATGGAAGACAAACTTCTCTTCAGTAGCCAGTGCAAAGAAACCATGGCACACACTTAACAAAATAGATAAGCATAACATGTGAAAAGTTGCAAACTATGAATTGTAAAGCAAAAT
The DNA here is from genome assembly GCA_000404065.3 of Pinus taeda. NCBI lineage: Eukaryota > Viridiplantae > Streptophyta > Pinopsida > Pinales > Pinaceae > Pinus > Pinus taeda. The sequence continues at coordinate 261,009 of APFE030819896.1, read as the reverse complement.
GTCAAAGAATTGCTTACCACAATTGCTCCAACAAGATCTATCCACCAGTACAAAGTACTTCCAGGAATAGCAACAATTAGACCAATTGTGTTGGTGATCATATCAAAGAAATGATCTTGAGCATATGTCTTCACAATATCATTAGTAAAACTTAGACAATACATTACGAGGAACAACTTCACAAAAGTAATTGAAACCATAATTGCAACCACCCAATGCCATTTGTCACCTACTAAAGATAAACCATCCTCCTGTGGAAATTTGGAAAGAGAGTTGACAAAAGTTAATTCCTTGTATGCAAATTGGAAAAATAGTTTGTCTCCCAAAATACAATATACAAAATTCTGACCATGAGTTACATGATAGAGAAATCAACAGTATGATATGAAGCATGGAGAAGCAAATCCATGTCCAATATGAGCTCAATATCGAGGTAACTTTTAAGACAAGGAGTAGGATTATAACTACGCAAAAAAACAAGAGTATGTAAAATGATTTATTAAAAGCAAAAATGTAAGACTTAGCATACAAGTAGGTCCCGAGAGAGGTGCATGGGTTTTTGGCGTTTAGGAGTTGCAAGCCCATGCTTCCTTTTAATCTATATTCATAAGACTAGCATTTGTAAATGAAGGGGTACTTGCAAGTGTTGATGTCAAGATAGCAGGGTTTCTACTAATTGCCATACAAGAAAACAAGTCAGAAAGCTTTTAATCTATATTTGAAAAATAGAAAGCAATTCTGTGACATATCAAAGAATATATAAAGCCATAAATGTAGGCTTTGCAAACTTTGTTTTCCTGTGAGGGATTATAGAAACTTCAAATGTAAAAGGAAAATGTCCAAATAACTATTCTAATTTGATGTTCAGAATGCAAAATTTAGAGTATCTTACAATGCACTCAGGCTCGCCAAACCTCTCTGGTAGTGAAACAACAACATTGTTAACCTATAAACTCAAGAGCATATAAATTCCATTAATGTCTAAAATGGAGCTCCAAAATATTTTTGTTCAGAAAGAGAGTTCAACTCCTGAGACTTGCAGAAAGATAAATTGTGTGATATGTGTCCAGTTTGATATCAAGGAGTCTAGGTCCAAATTGCAACCAAAGAAATCATGGGTTGCATTGTACATGTATGAGGGAGACTAATACCTCTAGTCCAAGATGTAACATGCAGATTCAGCCTTGTTGTTCGGATGAAGCTTGATTTTTGTTCATTCTCCTATGTTGTTTTCTGTTTGCCTACAATGCTTTAATGACTTTGACAATCATTCCACTACTTTCACTAACTTTGTGTGTAGGTGCAACTTCTATAGATGTAGCACTCTGACACTGCAAGCTTGATTCTGCAACAATTGTTGTTTGACTCCACCTTGCCCAGACTTGCACCATCCAGCCAAAGAACAAATTATGAACTCAATTATAGCACAAATTTAACTCTAATGCTTTGTCAAGGGTTCATTCACTAGATTTCCTTTCTTGATTTGGAATAGGAAATCAATTAGATCCAATTTAAGGCTACATTTTCATGGTTGTCAACTTTTCGTTCTCCTCGATTATTTATTAACAATCCCGGGAGAAGTAAACAACTTTGCAAATTACTAATAGTTATGAGATGTTTGCAAAGTGTCTCCTCTCCATAGATACAATTTGGCTTTGAAAGTTGTTAATCTGCTCCACTTTCTATTTGCTTTTAGTGGTCTAAAAAGTGTTATTATCTCTTATTTGGCTCATAGATATAACACCTTTTTGAGACACCATCATCATATTAGCTTCTACGTATGTGTGACTGTCATTACTCCTAGAGGTTGAATATCTAGGTCAGGAAGGCAACCTAAAAATCATGAAACATAATGAATGCTACCTGATTTTACAAAATGGATTTGGTATAGATTTGATTTAGATTTAGTGTAAACATGAACACAAAAGACTAAGCTATTTTGATATAAATACTTTTAGGAGGCTGAGATATCATCATTTGAATCTAAAGTGATGAGTGGCCAGCCCAAGTAACAACACCAACAACTTTCAGGTCAGTATCTACATGGATTGGCTTTTTTCAACATCATCTTGTCAACTGATGATGTCACTAGTAACAATGATCTTGTTGTGTTTCCTCATCACCATAGGCATGCAAGAGAGGAAACCATTAAAAATAAAATGTAAATTTTTCCACTTTCAACCAAAAAAAATTCTTGCACAGAAAACATTACATTTGCAACTTTCCCAATAACATTTTCTATCAATTTAAACAACAATAAAAAATACAAAATCACATTCCTACAATAGATGGAACATTTTAGGGTTATTGCTAATTTTATTTTCTTCCCAAAAACCGATTTTCAAGTGTCCATTTTTCAACAAAAATGGTTAACCTAGACTCTGTAGCATAAATTTCTATTTCTTAAATAATTGCCAAAATGTTATAGAAACTATATATGAAATCCTTAGGAACTTGAATATTTTGGCATAACATTTTATAGTTTCCATTTTAAGTATCAGTAAGATTCACCAACCTAAAAAAATACTATGTTGAAGTGGAATTTCATTACACTATGTAGGTCCTATTTTCCAATATCTCTTATTTGAATTCTTTTCAGGTTCTGAGGCAAGATTTTAGTGAAATTAAATATCAGTTTATTTCCTAATTTTTTTATGGCATTTGGAACCATTTCATTCTGTCAAATGAATTAGTTCTGAAAAGGGTAAATTAATAAATTATAAATATTTACAATCAACAAAAAGAAATAATGAACTCGGGAAATGCAGGACGTGGTGCGTTCATGTGAGTCCATGAAAATTGTGGTGGAATAAGGCATGTTGTAGACCAACAGCTGTCTAAGGTTGTGTTGCAGACTTAACATTCCAAACATATTAACCATAAAATGGCCATCAGATTGGAAAACCTTTAAACATAATTTTTGTAAATAAAAAATCTGTAAACTCCAAACAAAAAAGATAATTAGGTTAAAAATCAAGATATTCCATCCAAGGGCTAGACAAGTAGAAACCACATAATGTTAAAACAAGCATCTAGTCCTTATGAGAAGGCTGCTTCTTAGCAGCCAAGTCCATGGGGCTTCATGAGAGTTATTCCCAAGAATCATATGAGTTTTAATACCTTGGTGACTAGTGTTTGACACTCTATTGGGGTCATGTTAAAATATTGTATTTCCAATAGGTGAGGCAACATTGTTTCTTACATGGAGTGATCACCATAATAACCATGCAAGAGTCAACACAAAAAACTCCAAATGCTGCATGGCAAAAAAATATGGTCTTTTTATTAGCTTGCTACCTCGAAGCAAAGAGGCAAAAGCAAGGAGAGTTGAGAGTTGAGTCAACCAAAGTTCTAGCAGCATGATGGCTTCATACACAATTCCTTTGTCAGCAATTGCTTCACCATTTTCTCTTTGAGTCTTAAAAAAATATAACAGTGTTGGCTAAACATTGTTATCCTAGAAGATATCAGCAAATTCTTTGTGGGGCCTTCCGTTTGGGCCATTTTGTAACATTTTAACAACATAATATATGGTGGAAAAATTAGGTGTGGGAAGAAAAATATATTCTTCCATAAACGTAAGAAAGAGGGACCTACCCTCTATTGTGATTTTTGTAAATATGAATTGTGTGAAATTTTCCAGCATATCCAACCCCTAAAATAATGAAACCAATCCCAGTCTACTATGGGGTGTAGGTGCTACTAGAATTTTGTTATTGTCATATGCTTTTAACATGATGTAGAAAATATGTCTTGATTTAGGCAGTTTCTAGTCATTCAAGCAAACTTGACAAAAATTTGAAGCCATTCAAAATCTTCTACTCGCAAAACAGTTGTATTTTAGGCTATTTTAGAAACACCCCAATCACACATACTTGTTGGTTCATCTCTTTAATGACAATTTCCATATGATGCTTCCATTTTCAAACCTTAATAATAGTTAAAGCTTTATTAATCTAAACCTTAATCAAATTGATAAGTTGGAACCACTATCAAACATCCTGAAACAATTAATGGTAATGTTAAAATTTTAAATAAAAAGATGAAAATTTAAGCATTTAACATTACCATTAATCACATAGCATTATTAGGGCCTTAGGGTCGAATATTAGGCTGCCCTATCCATAAGTTATTGGTTTTTTTTATAAATTGTGTTCCGAGGGTCCTTGGTTGAAATTTACAGAGCTGGCCAATCGTGTACAGAACCAACCTTTTTGGTGAAAAACTACCAGTTTGGTACAAAACCAACAAGTTTCGTACACCCTACATTTGAATTAGGCTACCCCGTTCATAAATTATTGTTTAAAAAAAACCAAAAAATTGAATTTAGAGGGTCCTTAGTTGTATTGTACAGAGTCGGTGTGTTACATACAAAACCTATCGATTCAGTGAAAAAAGGTTGATCCAGTATTGAGCCATCCTTTTCCAATTTTGTGCCACAAGTGAGACCAACCAATTCCACCCTTTCTAGTCTAGTTCTGATAACTCAGAGAGACACGAGATGGAATGTTTCCCAAGAAATGGGGATACCTTTTGTTTTTGGTGACACATGGGCACTTCCCCAAAAAAGTGGAGGTGTCTCCCCCCAATTTGATTTTCCCAATGGCCTATGTAAGAGGTAAAAGAACACAAAATAGTGTGATTGTTACAAGTTACACGCAAATGTAAATATTTATTATGAAAAATATCCCCTTTACTGAGGACAATGACTTTTCCCACGACATTTCCTAAAATTTGGGGTATTTCTCCACATGTCCCTAGGATGCGTTTACCCATCTTGTGTTTCCGTGTCCCAAAAGCATGGTCACAGGCTTACAAGTTCTTTGATACACTAACCTATAAACCAACAATAGATGAACTAAGGAAATTTTCATGTTCATGCATGTAAGACATGATAAATACCACATCTAAATAAACACTTGAACTACTAAAAAAATTGACCTCAACAACCAGGCAGACTTTTAGATTCTAGAATCAAAACAACAATGATGACCATGAAATAACACCCCTCCTCAAACTTCTCCAGAAAACCAGCCACCCATCTATCTGCATTTTCAACCCACTCACTCTAATGTATTCCAGCTCTTGCGGCAATGATATGTAACTGTAAATGTACATATTTTTCATTGATAAGACTGAAAGCTTTCAAAAATCCAACAAAAGTAGACAATGATTCTAACAGTGGTCTGCCTACTAAAATAATGAATCCAATCAAATAACCATGTAAATGAATTGACTTAATTTACATCAACTCAAGGAAAGACTTCAAGTGAAAATGTACCAATCAAGCAAACCTTTTTCCCTACACGCTCTTGTTGCTCCTTCGCCTTCTAATGCAATTTAGTTATGCTCATGTTGACTCTCAATTGCCTTTCCTATAATAAAAAAAAACAATATCAATTATAACATTATCATAAATGTAAATCTTATATGGCCATTGTAAGGAAACACATGCCATCCTATAGGATGGCAAACATAAACCCATAATTTCTTTCCCAAAGGCACAAGTACTTTTAAGCACAAAATGTCGCACATGCTCAACATTAGAAATAGTTCAGTCTGCATTTCTTGGAAAATTCCTTTAGAGGCCAACTAATTGTTACTCATATAGAAAAATCACCCATTATGCAATCTGTCATAGCCTGCAAAAACCATGCCATGTTTCCATAAACACCGTGAAAACCATTTGTAAGTAACAAAAGGTGCCATCTATATTTAGGAAAATGGCTACAGAAGAAGTGTTGTGGAATTATTTGGAGATTCATGATAAAGCTAATGATTGGAAGCCCATAACACAAATATCCTTGTTACAAAGTATACAAAAGCTAAACAAATAAACAGTTTACTGCAGTCACTGACAGAGATAATGAAGATGACTTGAGGAAGAACAAAAATGAAGAGGAAGGCATGGTAATATATTATAGTATAAAACTATCAAGCATCAAAAAACTACAACACATATCAACGTGGGACATAAATGAAGAAATTTGAAGAGCAAATTGAAATTTGGTGCAGAAAGGAAATTTAGCTTGCATCCTTAATTGTCTTTCCCACCAAGCAATTCATATTATACCTATTTCTATTGGATAATCATGATCAATGATACCTAAGAGATACGCTTTAGCATGTTGAGAAAATATTGATAATATTAACCTCATCAAGAAGTCTTTGGCTAATTTGAATTTCAAAAGTTCAGAGCACTTTATAAGGTCTCCGAACTTCATAGATGATATTTCTGGGCAGTTGTTAATTGGTAAATTTTATAACTTCACAACCTTGGTACTAAGTAGGTAATTAAATATTTACATCTATCTCAATTTCTCCATGTTTTTTAAGTTCGAACTTTTTGAATTTGAAAAGTTCAAAGTTGCAAAAAACAGAATTTGAGATAAAGTTAAAAGTTGCAAAACATAGATGAATTGTGATAGATGTAAATATTTAAGTACCTAATTAGTACTAAGGTTGTGAAGCTATAAAATTTACCAATGAAAAACTGATCGGAAACATTATCTGTGAAGTTCTAAGACCTTAAAAATTCCAACTAATTTTAAGTTACAGGAGTAAATTGACCTTCACATAGCTGACTCCAAGGTCCTTCCTTGTGTAACCTCAAGCCAAGTTTCCCATTAGATATTCATTGTAGTCTCTCAGCATGCACATTATGATATCTGATGTTGAGATACCCTCAATATGTTTTGTTTCCTTAAATTTGTCAATTGATTTGATCTAAAGAACATATGTTTTGAAAATTCTTTTAGGCCAATATTGATTGATGAAACCACCAATTCAGAAAATTATAATATGAGTTACCTCAGAAATTGCAACTATTACTTAGATATTCATACACATCATTGCCTGCTCCACTTGCATCGGCATATCTACAAAAAAATAGCATAAGAACATTTAGATAAAAAAATGACCTGTTATCCAAAGGTACAAGAAATCAAGAGCTGATTTTGCAGGTTATGATCATTCTTGGTGCCACTTGAAATAAATATTACTTGCATATCAAACCAAGTTAGCATGCAAAAATATTACAAAAAATTCAATTTTTACATGAACATGGAAATTACAGAAACCCTTGTGGCTAATTAACACTGGGCATTCTTCAGGTAAACCCAACCAGGTACCTAATTAATACAGAAGCTTGTTGATTTATAGATGAAAACAAGAATTATAGGTTAAGAAAGGCTTATAGATTTATAGATTTATATATGAATGGCTTAATTTGTGGATATTTCCCTCTCAGAGGGTTATACCATGTAAAACTTCCTATGATGACAAAATATCTATTTCTTTATGGTGCTAGTTCCTATGATTTCCAAAATATTGATTTCATCACGGCATCAAATTGCTTGTGAGGTTAACTCCTTTTTGTTCAAAGATCGAGGTCGCTTACAATAGCTACAATGTGCTTTCTTCTCCTTGGGAAGTGTTGTTCTCTATTTTTATAATAAGACTTGGTAGTTTTTGAGTATTCAATGAGATTTAGAACCATTATTTCCATTCTAGAATCAAACCTCTTGAGCTCCTATTAATTGCTCTTAAAAATCCAATCCTAATCCCCATCTTTCGCAAAATCAGTGCATCGTGGAATTTTGATTGTTCAATATCATCCAAAGTAGTCCTTTAAGTCAGATATGTATTTCACTTCATCAAAAAGTCTTTGTTTTCCTAAAATCTAAAGATTTCCCTCAAGGCCATCCATTTAAAATGTGGTACTGGTAACAAAATTTTGATTTTCTAAAGATTTTTCTTGGTATTATTCTTATAATTGCATAGGTATTTTGGATTTCTCAACGCCTTATTTTGGTGTTCCCTAATATTTTTTGGCAATGACCTGTTGTTTTAGGTCTCCCAGACCTCTATTGTTCACAAACCCCATGGTCCTCACTAGCTTCCTAACAGTCCTTGAATTTATTTCCTCACCTTTTTCTAGCAATCTTTTTTTCTTGGTTCTAGGCTCCTCCCACAACACGGTTCTCTTTGTAGTAGTCATGCAACATTTCTCCTTGTGGGTATTGTTTTCTATTAAAATACCCCACCCCACCACTCCCCCACCCCCAACCTCCTTTTCATCCATCCATGCTAATGGAAGAGTCCTCCTTGGTATCAATGTCCTCCCTGTAGACAAAAATTTCCTTAGTAATCACCCTCCATTTCAAGTGGTTCTGCCGACCGTTACTTCAATCACACTGCCCATAGTTGGTAATTCTTAGAGAGCGCACCCCTTCAAGCATTAATCTTACCTACAAACTAAAGATCACTACTTCTTTTCCAAACGAAATACTTCAACCATATACCCCTACCACATGGAGACAACCTATGGCTAAAGATAACAGGCACATCTAGCACCTTACTAAGTGGAAACACTGTATTGCCAAGCTAATAGGCATGTCAAACACCTTGCAAAGTGGGACAAGCTAAACTCTACCCTTAAAAAAACTAGAAGACGACAAAGGCATGTTGACTATAATGCAAAGTAACACATCAACATCATAATAGCATTACGTGCCACATGGTACAAACATTGCCTTTTATGGAAACAATTACAAGACAACTGCCATTTCACGTACCACATGCCATCACCAGAGCAGTGTCACTTTTGCAAGCATGTGATTTGACACAGACACATCCCTCTACTATGAGTCATTGCCATGTGCTACTATGCCATCTATGATCTACCACATCAAAATTTTGAAGAGCCCCTTTCATTGAACTTTCAATTTTTTACGGTGATTTCAAACATGCAAAGCCCACTTCAAGTGCAATTTTTTGCAGAGAGTGTTTTTTCATTCTCTATGTAGTGGTGCAGTTAGTTTCTGGAAATTTCATTGTGTGGTGCTTGCTACTACCCATTGCTTAGTTTTCTAAGGAAACCCCTTCTAATCCTCACTTATGGACCTTTTGAAATGTAAGTCTTTAGCCATACAAGCACTTTTTGTAGTATCATTTATTGAGAGTGCATATTTTTCATGCACTTTACATTGGTGCAATAAGGTTTTGTATTTATAGAAATTTGATTTTTTTGTTCGTGATGGATCATATCAATGTAGCTCATCTAATCAGTGTTGATTATTAGTTGTCGAATATCTATTTAGAAGTTTGGGAATTTTTAGGATCACTTTGGGTACAGAAATTGCACCTTTGGATGCCTCAAAGAAAGCCAAGTGAGGTAAGAGAATTGATGAAGCTCTTGGACTCTGGCACGTCTCTTTGTGAAGAGTTGTTTCCTCTATGAAACATTGATACTCTCTTTAACGCAACATGGATTTTGTCACCAATTGTCCTAGATGATTGACTGTTATGTATTCTCTTAAAATGATGACTTTTGATGGCAATGATTCCTTGTTCAAATCATTATGAAGCGTACAACCCAATCTAACCTAATGAATGGAGTTCCAAGTGACGTGTCCATGAAAACTAACCTAGTGAATGGAGTTTCAAGTTGTGTGTCCATGAAAACTCATGAAAGCTATTACTCAATACTAAAAGCATGAGCATTTACGATGCCTACCTAAAAGGCGTAACACTATATCCCTCAAGGCATGTCCTAGAAATGCTAATGGAATCAGAAAAAGGCAAGTAATTAGAAAGGTTAAGGTTGATGATGAATATCAGAAGGATTTATATATGCATTTATAATTTCAATATTTTTACAAATCATGTATCCCTTCTTTCGAATTCTTTATAAAAAAATGTTGTAATATATTGCAAGTATTTAAATTTTCAAACAATGCAACTATGAAAGATGTAATGTTATTATGGTGTGGGGCAACTTTTGTGTAAAATATTAATGTAATTTCCAAAAGAAACAATACAACCCTATGGAAAATTAACATGGTATCAAAGCTAAGTTTAGGAAGAGTCAATGAGATCACCCCTTGAAGAAACTAATGATGAAGTTACTATGTCTTCTCTTTGAGAGAATCTAGAGCAAAAAAGAATCTGAGATAGGCACAAAAGGCTCAGGAAGAACAAAATGGCTTAGATAAGGACTAGACAAAACTGGATCTGGATGAGTCAGAAGCAACATATGAACTATGGGTTACTGATAATAGTTACAACTCATTTGCATTGGCTGGAGATGGGGAAGCCTACATTTGTGAGTCCACATGGGTTCGATAGTTTGCAAAGGATGAAGGTCCTAATCTAAAAGATCGTGAAAAGAAAACATATGAAGGCCGAGAGTTGAAATATTCCTTAGAAGAAGATATGCTGAGAAAGAATATTATGCAACTAATTCAAGGAATAAGTGACGAATCCAGTCTCTTTTATGTCAACATCTTGGCTGCATGATAGATGAGTTCATCATCAGACAAGGTGATGTTTTAGAGCTTTTTCACAGACATATCTTAGTATTGCACTTCTAGATACTATCATGGACACGGAATATCAGTCTATAACTTATGGAGCAAGAGAACATGTAGAAGCAACTTAAGAGATAGAATAAAATGGAGGGAGACTTCGAAGAACGGGGAAAGGTAAAGGAGCTTGAGAGCCTGATATTTTCTCTTAAAGGAAGAGAAAAGTAGTTTGTAGATCTTTCTTCCAAGACTGGCCAAATGAGAAATTCACTCTTACAAGTAGAGGCTCAAATCAAAGAGTTTCAGCAGGAGCTTGAAAGTGATCAAAATGGACAACATCTAAAAGATTCATCCATCAAAAGACTTGCATCAACTTTTGTGGAGAGAGATGATAAAAAAGAGAAGCTGGTAAAACTGCATCAAGAACTTAATGAAATGAAACTTAAAGATTTGGTATCTGCTAGGCAAGCGGTTTTTTTTCCAAAAAAGAGGAAGCCAAACCAGTTGAAAGAAAAAATGAAGAAGCCATGGGATACTTACTGGCTTAGAGCAAGAAAGTTCCACCTTGAAATCATTTTTAGAAGAAGAAAAGTCAAGTGTGAAGCACCCGAGTAGTGAGCTGCAACGTCAATTGAAAGTTCAGAAACTTTACAAAGCAAGGTTGTCACTTTATCAGGTGAGTTGACTACAGAAGTACAAGTACAAGCACAACATAGGTCACAAATTTCAAATTACCTGGTTGGAAAATGATAGAGATGCAATGTGTGATTCTCTAAAGGAAAAATGTGCATGAAGCAGAACAAAAAATCAGCCACTGTGGAACTAACTTGAGACAAAGTGAAAGCCTTGTGATGCTACTTCTGAGAATATGAGAAGTGAATTGATTACTGCCAACTACAAATAATAATTCAACGCTGATGGGAGACTAGAAATACATGTGATACAAAGGAATTAAAAATTAAAATCAAACTTGCATGGGCCATAATTGAATATACTCAGAAGCCCTGTATTTTCAAAAAATGAAACAGCTGTGCCAGAAGGCCCCATTACCAATCTCACACTGTCTGATGCAAGCATCATAGCACTAACAACCTTCTCCTGTTGATAAACACGTGTTAATACTAGAACTGAAAAATTTAGGAGAAACAAACAACTATCCTAGACAAAGCCACAGGACATCAAATCACTTGTTCCATCTGATATCTTTGCTTTCGTAGCTTATCTTCCCGCTTCTTCCTTAATGAGTCCTGACCTAAAAACTTCTTGATGGCCTCGGCTTATAATATAAAACCACATAAGCACTTAGTTACATTAATTTTTTTTATATAAATTTTCTACGAGAAAAATTCCCACTAGAAAATCCCACGATTGTAACCCCACCCACCCACATAGCCACGCATACCTGAATCTCATTAGCAGCCTTCTCTACTTGCACTTACATTGAATTTTTTATGTAAATTTTCTATGAGAAATATGCCTACTAGAAACTCCCATGATCGTAATCCCACCCAGCTATGCATACCTGAATCTCACTTGCAGCCTTATCTACTTACATCTTGCATCCCAAGCCGCCTCTACTTTCTTCAATTGTTGTTCCAACTCTAATAAATTTTCTTTCCATTCTGTCAAGTAAGCAAGTACATGTTAGGCGAAAATCAAGAGATGCCTTTACAAATGCTTTTGAACCCACATGGTTGCACATCCTCATTATTAATAATGAGATAAGAATTAGACAAAATTTCTCCAGAATTTCATCTCACTCACTTTCAAAGATAAAATTTATATTATAATTCCCCTTACTAGAGAAATAAATCACACTTTATCGTTAATGAGAATAATTAACAAAATAGGGCATATATGTGTAAACATGCATATATAAATTTCATCTAGAAACTTTTAACATATATTAGAATAGATCACAAAGTAGTGGACATAAAAGTGACAACATCATGCACCATTAGAAATACATCAAATACCATCTATTAGACATTTAAAAATTTGCTGGCTCAAGCCATTCAATGCTACAAATTACAAATGTGAGATTGTGAAGTCAAGACCCTTCGAGATGTATTTTTCAATATTGTGGACCTCCCTTGATGTTCCTACCTGGTTAGGTTACCAAAACTGCAACCAAATAGTGTCCATTGGGTACCATTCTTGAAGAGGGAAAGTGCCTAGTGGGTTTCCCCATGATGTGCATTTCTTTGGCGAAAGAGCTCCCCTTGTCAGTAAAAATAATGAGTAGAAAATGTCTATATATTTTGTTTATCAAATAACAGAGATATGTTTGACATACAAAGTAACAAAAAATCACATGAAAAAATACCAGTTTCCTAGCCACGAGAAGAAAAAATCCATCAATTTAGTAGAATTTACAAGAGATGTGAAGCAGCCTAACAAGAAGAAAAAAATTTCATAAAGGAAAAGAAGAATGTGAAGACTGACAGTGTACACCAATAGGGTGAAAGAGATCAAAATTACGTTATCAAAAGTTAGAAAACAAAGTGCCATCATCTAAATGCAAGAAAATACACCAGATCTAAAAATCAAACTGAGAACTAAATAAATTCAAGTGAACATTTTAGAAATTGGGAACTAATTATAAATTGTCTCCTTGATGGCTTATTATCTTTTTCTTATCATGTTCAAAAAATACTGAAACAATTAGCAACCCACTAAAATTTGATTTTCTTTAATATAAGTTTTTGCAATGCAAAATATAACCATGCCAATAAACATGCTAATATCAGTTGCATGGAAAAGGAAATACTCCCTTGACTAGTCTGAGGCAATCATTTTGGAAATTCGATCATATTTGCTCTTACTTCTGAATCAACATCTTTGCATGACTACATAGCCCTTTGGCGTGTAGTAAGAGGAGCTTCCTTCTTATCATCAAAGATTGAATTTCCAATTTCTTGTTTTAATCTACTTCTCTTCTTCTTTCCTTCAAGTTCAACATCCACAATTTCTGCATCTTCATCGGCTGATGTAGCTTCTTCTTCATCATCTTCCTGATATAAATCTTCTGAATCCCTTTCATACTTTGACCTTTTCAATCTTCTTTTATGTTGTGTTACGTTTCATCTTCATCATATTCAACATCCACCATCTGCCTCTTAGGCATCCTTAAATTACGTCACTGAGATGTTTTGTTTCCCTCTTCATCTTCCTCATACACACCAACTAGAACACGTTTCTTGGTGTTCCTTGAGATTTTACGTTGTGATGCTTCCTTATCATCATCATCCTCATCATGTTCACCATCCAGTATGTGTTTCTTAGCTATCCTTGGGCTTTTGTGAATAGGTTGGCCAACTACAAAATTATTAGTCATTTCTGCCTACTTTTGAGAAGTAATTTCCTTGGCATGATGTGTATCCATCTTTGCAATAGATGCATTGGTATAAAATTGAATTTCCTTCTTAGGTGATTCTTGCATTTCCACCCTTATAGGGAAGTCATCTTCATCATCCAAATTTTCCTGCACATTGGATATGGAGTCAACTCATGTCCTTGAGTGCAATAATACAACATACCTAATATGAAATCTTTCATATAACCATCGACAAATCTTGACCACCAACATGTATTTAGACAAATTTAAAACGTAAAACACTACCTTCATTAAATTTAATTGTATGAAACATATACCACCATGGGTGTCAACACCTTAAGATTACGTAAATATGCCCAATTAGGTAACTCAACCTCATTAGAGGACTAAACATGGAAAATCTTTGCATGCACATGTTAAATAAAATGTGAAAAATGTTGATGACAACACAATGGGATATACAGGAACTACAAAATAAAATGGTAAAGTAAATATGTTGCCTTCAACTGATGAAAATATGACCATAACAAATCCATCTTAAACTTATATATATCAAGCAAATGTTCAAATTTCTTGATGTGTACATTTATTTTATCATTTAATCTGAAGAACATAATTCATGACATGGAATTAAATGATTAAAAAAACTACAACTAATGAAATTTAATCCCTCTTAATGCTTGATAAATTTGGATTTAAGATCAATCAACATTGGTTTAATATTTTTTTGGATGTTGTCACATATCTATGTACATGAAAACATCTCTGTCATACTGGGCTGTAAAGCACCTCACTACTCTCACTGCACAAAGGCAAATACCAGTAAATGATACTTCAAAGCTTGGTAGATGTATGAAATATTGTTAAGGTAAATTCACCAGTGGAGTTAATGTTAGTAGTTATTTTTATATTACCAAGGCACCTATGCATATACTAGTGACATAAAAGAGAAATTACCCTGAATTGACCATAGTTTTGTTCAATGGGATTGAACAAATGGCATAAATCCTAGGTGATTTGGTGGTAGTTGAGATGCTACTAAAGAATAAAAGAACAATTAAAAGATGATATAAATTTGTTTGTACATCATATGCCCAACTTATACCTAAAGAATAAGTCTCTGATGCCATCTCCCATTTTTAGTTTCTTGTGGAGGCTTCCCAGATGTAGATGAGGCTTCCAAACCCTTCAGTTTGGTTCCTCTTAGACTGCCAGATGCAAATGAGGCTTCCAAAACCTTCTTTTTGGTTCCTCTTGGATTGCCAGTGGAATCTACATGAATAGTATGAGTAACTCCACCTACCTTAAGCTTCACCTTTATAAATCGACCATCTTGAGAAGGGAGATCATTTTTTCGTAGCAATAATTTATACAAATACTCCATATCAGAATACTTGTTATGAGCGGTTCTTCCATCAATCGGTGTTTTGACTTGTCCCTCATTCTAACCTTCACTAGTTAATTTTGATTGTCCTGCATGATGACTATCCATAGTCCGCCCTTTGTCCCTCCTACCTCCATCTATAATTCTATTATTCCCAGAGTTTGTTCCTCATTTTAGTTGACTTAGATTATGGGAATCTAAAGATCTTCTCTTCGGCACGTTGTGCCCATCAGAATTATGCCAGTCCCCCGAAGACTCACCTGCACCCAATCCCCCAACTAGACTTTTGTTAACATGACTAGGGCCTTGGCCACCTTCACTGCTTTTCACATTACCCTGCACATCTTGGTCCCTATTCCTTTCCTGGTCCCTTCCATGATCACGATCCAATCTCTCATGACTACCATTCCTCTCATAAGAATCCTTCCTGTCCATTCCACCATCATGAAACTGCTTCGAGCTATCTAAATCATCGCAGTGCCACTTCCACTTCAATGTTTCACCAAATCAGCCCCTTTCCTTCTCGGCCTTCTCCCCAGCCAAATACTCTTTGGAATCCCTCTCATAATGAAACCCATCCCTGTGACTTTTCTCCCTAAAAGGCTTCTCAGGCCTCTTACTCAGCTCATACTCTTGAGTCTTGGAACCCCTCTATGTTACTTCCTGTCATGACTCCTATCATTATCTGGGCTCCTGTGGAATGCTTGCCATTTTGGTCTACAACATCCCTCTAAACCCTCTTCATTTCATCCCTCTAAGGCACCCAATCATCATCTCCACCATCCATTTTGTGATCAGTTGACTTATTACTTTTACCCAACTCATCCTTCCCATCCCAAACTGACCCTCGCTATTACTACTCTATAGCTTTCTCTTGTAATCATCACCATTAGAATGAGGATTAGAATACTTACTAGGTTGTTCATTCAAACCCTTATCAACATTTCCAACACTTCAAGGATTTGAGGGTGGGGAATCCGACAACGAAGAATGCTCATACTCATTGAGAAACGTTGCATGGGATCCTCCTGATCTGGGCTTCCTTAACAAAAATGTTTGTGGCTTCCTCATGCCTTTAATGCCATCACAATCCAACCATTCGGCCCTCTCCATGCTTGCACCGTCTACAAAAAAATCATTTAGAAAAAACCTCAAAAACCTAACAACAAAAGCCTCATATACTCCACGAACCCTTGACCAATATCTGCAACAAAATCCAAACCTCAAAAACCCAGCTTCCCACCTTCTTTGGGTGCTTTCAGAGATGACTTAAAGGATGCCGTGAGTTATATGCTCAAATTTATGTCAAATACCAGGGCTCCCTTCATGGCAAATGTGTATCCATACTTTAGCTACTTCAACGACATAAGAATTTCTGTGGATTATGCATTGTTTAATTCCATGACTCTAGTGGTGCAAGACATAGGTCGTTGTTACTGCAACCTATTCAAAGCCATGGTGGATTCTATTTTTTCAACAATTTAAGCCTTCGAATATCACAACATCGCACTCATTGTTACTGAAAGCGGGTGGCCTTTTGCTGGTGATGAGACGACCACAGTTGAGAATGCTCGGACTTACGACAATAATCTCATTCAGTATGTACTATCGAATGAAGGGACACCTAAGAGAATGGAACTGGGAATGGATACCTATATCTTTGCTCTTTTCAACGAAGACAACAAAGTGGGGTATAAGGTGGAGCGTCACTTTGGGCTCTTTAATCAATAGATAGTTTGTAGATTTGAAAGAAAGCATTTAGAGTTTTAATTATTTAAAATACAAAATTATGGCAACATAAGGGGTTTTAGCGACATTGCATAAAACAAAGACTTCAATTTTTAGGTAATGGAGGCTTTCAACACTTGATCTGCATATATAACTGAAGAGAAACTAGGAAGAACCGAGAGGGGTGAAAAACAAGGAAGAATGAGATGAGAGGTTTTTTCTCAATCCCTTCATTTCCTAAGCCCTTGATTCAATATAGGGTTACAGAGTTGTCATGCACCCCCGACAATGGCAAAGGTCCATCATCCCACCGTTGCCTACTGCCTACAAGAAATAATTGGTCTACCCAGCTAAAAGTTGTTTGCCAAGGGATGCATGACATGTGCTAGAACTAAAATTACTAAAGCAAAGAGGGAGAAGAAAAATTACAGACATATTCACATGATCATGATATAAGCTTTATTTACAGTCACAATGTGTATGTATGTACACAAAGCATGATTTGATTTCCATCCTAGATGTAGCAAATGTTCTATGTATACTGAATAATCAATTGGCACTATACAAGGGATTGTCATATTCTTATAGAATAGCAATAACGCGAGGCTGAGACGGTGAGGAGGGGACAATTTTTCCATTCAAAAGAGAGGAAACCCAAGGATTCATATAGAGAATATGCTTCACAATAATTATAAATAAGAATTCGAGCTTGGCTCCTTGCATAATGAATTAAATTGGTAAATTTGAATCCCACTGGTTCCATCAGAATACGCCATTGATCCCTTCCTTCCAGTATGACTTTTCTTTTGTTGATTTCGGGTAGCATTAGATGTGTTCTAGCCATGAAATTTGGTGGAGTGGTTGGGGTTTATGAGATCTCCAATACCTAGAAAGGGTTTGGGCAGATTCTAAACATATCAGAAGATATTAAAATAATTAATATTTTTAATGGAGTCCCTAAGTCTAAACTTAGGGAAAAATAACATATTAATGTATATTAATATGAATTTGTGTAAGAATGGTCCAAAAGACAAGGATCAAGCAAGATCTAATCTTAGCCATTGATTAGGGACTTAATCCCAACGGTTGATATGTCAATAGGAAAAGCATAAGAGGAGGCTTGAGGGTCACTTGGAGAACACACTAGAGTGATCAATCATTCTATTCTCTAGAGCGGGGTTTACTAAGAGAGATAGAATCAATGATCGAGAGTTACAGCTGAGGGTCATTGAGTACAGAGAGACAGAGAGGCAAAGATAGTGTTGAGAGAGCAGTAGAGCAACCAGAGAGAGAGATGCACGAGTATCCAGTGCTGATCCAGGGCCACGAAGAGGAAGCTAAGTGTTGTGCAGAGCACCAAAGAGGCCAGTGTAACTGATCCAGGTCGTCCTGGGGCTAACATAGGCTGAGATAGGCTGACACAGGGTCAACAATGGGCTAGGAGAGGCTGACCCAATCTAGATTGCACAGATGCTGGGGTTTCTAGGGCAAATTGGTGTTGAGTAGCTACCTGAAGGATTATCTGGGGTTTTAGCTAGTAGATTTATCAGAAACTGAGAGGTATTACTGCTAAGGAAATTATCTGTTGGATAGGATAGTTTCGGTACCCATATTGTATTATGATATTTATTAATAATAAAAACCTCAGATAGTTGCACCAATTTTCCTGGATTGGGTTTTTGTGGTGACATTAGTCCAAAAATAATGGTTTCATATGGTGTGCTTGTTTTTGTTTCTTTTAATTGCTGATATGTAATATGTTTAGCATGCACTAGTGTTTATTTTTGATATTTACATTATAAATAACTTGTTAAGGAAAATAACAAGTAGGTAGAGATAAATCAGATAAAGTGCACGGAGGGTTTCTAACTAAGTAAAATTAGAAACTTCAATATCTTTCTGCTCCCTCAAAAGCTACAATTCCCATTATTTTCTCTATGAAGAAGAGCTTCTCCATGTTCATCCGCTCTGCACTATCCCTTGCCATGTTGGGCTCCATAGATTCAAAAAATGTAGAGAAATATTCTAAGGCATTTCGAAATTGAACTTCGAACTAGCAAGCATTTAAGTGAGCTTCATATTCCCTAAGTGTTACGAGTTTGGGGGATAGGGCATGAGCTAATTTGAGTATTTTCACTATGGGTTCAAGGGAATCTCCTAAAATATTATATAACTATAACATTAAATTTACTACAATGCATTCATCTTGCTCAATTTTCAGGGTAGACATTTCCACTTAACTCATGTTTTGACACTGGACAGAACTGAAACTCTACGTCAAGCAATTTAGTGAACTCTATGAGCCTCTTGCCAATGGCCAGCAAAGAGGAAGTAGGGTTTTGGCCTAGCGTTGGGGCAATGATACCTATGATCTCTATTTTTTGGGGTTTGTTGTCTGGCCTCATTGTGAATGCATGCAATAAAGCTACCCACTGTACACCCTGCACAATGTTAAAGCCGACTAGGTGAATTTTATAAAAGAAATCACTTTAATCACTAAAGTAATTGCTAAAGTTAGTGGTATATTAGGCAACTTCCACAGGCCTAGACACTTGCGTCTGTGCAAAAGTACCTGCCTGGGCTACAAAACATCAACGCTTTATTTCCCAAATTTTGGACAAGAACATCATGCTAGTTTTATACTTTTGTATGTTGTGTGATTAGCCATCTCTTTCATGTGCACCCATTTCCATTTCCATTCATGTCATCATTCCAAAACTCATTCTTCTTTTACACTTAAATTAATTCCTTAATGACAAGGATATCCCTATGATTTTGTTTCCCTTACAATTATGTTTGTAACTCACTAATACTTCATTTATCTCAACTCTGTTCTATACATCCTACCTCGTGACTAGGTTCGCTTCTGAAATTTTCATATTTTAGTTAAAGTTATTAGAACCAGAATTGGAACCAGCCTCGAGGGTTAGAATGGGTCTAAAATAAAACTGAACCAGAACCAATCAGTGAATATGGTTTATTATTAGTTGTCTAAAAACTTACAAATTTTAACAAAAACTTATTTATGTATATCCATGTAAATCGAAACAATTATAAACCAAATTTCAAAGTTTGCTCATGTATATAGTATGTAAGGTTGAATATAGAAAAATGACACTAAGTGTGCTACATATGAAAAAGATTACATATACATCAAGGTTCCAAATGGCCTCTAGATTCCAAAAACCATAAAGCGACAACCTACAAGCTACAAGCTACACAAATAACTACATATCATAAGATTCGTCCCCACCTAATCGTGCCATTAACAAATCACTTTATCAATGCCATGCAGGTCAAAAGTGTAATATCATTGTACTATTTCATTGAAAGTTTTATAATGGAAAGATATGTTGGAAATGCGACATAAGAATGACACCCCTTACATTGATGGATACATTTGTTCTGATATGAGATCACTGGTTGAGATTAGAAATCACAAGGGCTGGTGTCAAGTGGAGTTGTTGCTTAGGCTGCTAAAAGCCATTATTTCTTATTATATGAAGGGAAGGAAAGCTTCTTGTTATTCCCCTGAGTATCTAATTTAGGGTCCAAGTAATGGGCATAAAACCAAGCAGGATATTTATCCAGAAGTTAGCAAGTCTGAGGAGGTTGTAGAGCTATATGAGGTATCTATGAGAAGGCTAATCTTGGATTATTTGTATCTTCTCTAGACCCAGGTATTCTTGAGTCATCAACGATGAAATTTAGATACAGAATTTTCTTTGTTACAAACGAACACTTTCAAGGGAAAGCATAGAACATATATTCCCAAAGAGTCTACAAAAATAATTGCCTAACATGGTAAAGGTGCTCTTATTAAGTGTCACTATAAACAAGGATGTCATCTGGGCTAAGTCATTAGGTTCGATGAACTTGATTCTTTAAGCTCAAAATTGCCAAATTTTGTTTGATCCCAAATTTGTTAGTTTAAAATTTGAAATCGCTGAACCTCAAGGTGAACTTGAATATGTGAGTGAACTAGAAAAAAATCATCAAAATTCATTGGAGTTTGATTGGGGTTCGAATCATGAACATAAAACAATTAACTGAAAGAAAGGTCTTAGGTTTGAATAAAAGTCACAATATTCACTTTTATATTTAGAGCATTAGAGTTGTTTTCAGCCATTAAGGATCTACCATATGGTTTTGGTTTTACCAAAGCATTATGTGGACCTCTGGGTTTGCAAAAAGTTTTTGGGCATGAACTACTGCTGAGTTTGGTGTTCTCTTTGTCCCTCTCCATTGAAAAGAGGTCATTCTTTAGGATAAATGAAATATCCCAGAGGCGTGAAGGATTTAATGGGAGTGATGGGCATATTCATATTGTCGAAGAAAAGGTGTTAAGCATGTCCTTTCATGAGACAACTAAAGCACCATTCCATTGGGGAGATTAGAGGTCTTAATATTAAGTGAAAGTGTGGACCCTGTTGGGGTCAAACGCTTCTCCTTCTTGCCTTTTTAGTGGTAGGATCCTTTTGCGATGGCAATTTGGCTTCATAACATATAATTCTCGAGGTATTTTTTTTAGTAGTGAAATATCTAATGCATTTCAACAAACTAGCCCAGTTCAATTGTTCAACTCGTATGGATGGTTAAATTCAACTTTGCCAATATTCCCTTCATTGCTTTTAATATTGAATCATCTTTAACATTATTTTTTTGCTTGAAGATAACAGAATTTACATCATAAGCCTTCTTAAAGAACGTATCCCAGTGCTACTCTGTTTGCCTCAACGAAATTCACAGTCTGGGTGCTACTTAATAAGAGCTTACAATCAGCATGTCTTATCAAAACACCAGTACTTTTGAAAATTTTGATGATAAAGATATAGCATATCTCAGACAGCAAAGAAATTACAAGGCAAGCCAATCAATAGATAGTTTGCAGATTTGAAAGAAAGCATTCAGATTTGTTATTATTTAAAATAGAAAATTCTAGCTACATAAGGCGTTTCAGGGACATTGCACAAAACAAAGACCTTGATTTTTAGGTAATGGAGGCTTTGCAACACTTCCTTTGCTAATATAATTGAAGAGAAACTAGGAAGAACCAAGAGGGGTGAAAAACAAGGAAGAAGGAAACAAGAGGTTTTTTCTCAATCCCTTCTTTTCCTAAGCCCTTGATTTAATCCAGTGTTACATATTTGTCATGCAACCCCAACAATGGTAGATGTCAATCATCCTAGCATTGCCTACTGCCTACAAGAAATAATTGGTCTACCCAGCTGAAAATTGTTTGCCAAGGGATGGATGACATGTGCTAGAACTAAAATTACTGAAGCAAAGAGGGGGGAGAAAAATTACAGACATATTCACATGATCATGATATAACCTTTATTTATAGCCACAATGTGTATGTATGTATAGAAAACATAATTTGGAAATATGTATAGAAAACATAATTTGATTTCCATCCTAGATGCATCAAATGTTCTATGTATACTGAATAATCAATTGGCACTATACAAGCGATTGCTAGATTCTTTGAGACTAGCAACAACACCAAGCTCAGACGGTGAGGAGGGGCCAATTTTTCCATGCCAAAGAGAGCAAACTTGAGGATTCATCTAGAGCATATGGTTAACAATAATTATATAGAAGAATTTGAGCTTGACTCCTTGCATAATGACTTAAATTGGTGAATTTGGATCACGTTGATTCCATCATAATATGCCACTGATCCCTTCTTTCTAGTCTGATTTTTCTTTCGACTCCCTCAAAATCTACAAGTCCCATTATTTTATCTGCAAAGAATATCTTCTCCAGATTCCACCACTCTGCACTATCCCTTGCCATGTTGGTCTCCATAGATTCAAAAAATGCAGAGAAATATTCTAAAGCATTCTGAAATATTCTAAAGCATTTAAGTGAGCTTCATATTCCCCAACTATTATGACTTTGGGGGATATGGCATGAGCTAATTTGAGTATTTTCACTAGGGTTTCAAGGGAATATTCTAAAAGATTATATAACTGTAACATAAAATTTACTGCAATGCATTCATCTTGCTCAATTTTCAGGGTAGACAATTCCACCTAACTCATATGTTTTGACACTGGACAGAACTCAAACTCTAGGTAAAGCAATTTAGCAAACTCCATGAGCCTCTTGCTAGTGGCCAGCAAAGAGGAAGTAGGGTTTTGGCCTAGTGTTGGGGTAGGGATACATGTGATATTCTCTAGGGTTTTCACCTGGCCTCATTGCGAATGCATGCAATAAAGTTGCCCACTCTACACCCTGCACAATGCAGAAGTCAACTATGTGAATTTTTTCTACCTTGTCTTATAAAAGCAAATTACTTTAATCACTAAAGTAATTGCTAAGTTTAGTGGTATATTAGCTAACTTCCATAGGCCTAGAGGCTTAGGTCTATGCAAAAGGACCTACCTAAACTACAAAACATCTCCAAATTTTGGACAAGGCCATCATGCTGGTTTTATGCTTTTGTACATTGTGTGCTTAGCCATTTATTTAATGTGCATGCATTTCCGTTTCCATTCATGTCATCATTCCAAAACTCATTCTTCTTTCACTCTTCAATTAATTCCTTGATGACAGGGATATCGCTATGATTTTGTTTCCCTTAGAGTTTTGTCTGTAACTCACTAATACTTTATTTATCTCAACTCTGTTCTATTCATCCTACCTCGTGACTAGATTCTATTATGAAATTCTCATATTTTAGTTAAAGTTATCAGAACCAAAACTGGAACTAGCGCCGAGGTCAAACTGGGACTGAAATAGAACTGGACCAAAACTAACTAATGAATCTGGTTTATTTTTAGTTGTCTAAACATTTATAAATTTTAACAAAAACTTATTTATGTATATCCATGTAAATTGAAACAATTATACAACAAATATCCAAGCTTGCTCAAATATATAACATGTAAGGTTGAATATAGAAAAATGGAACTAAGTGTGATACATATGAAAAACAAAATACATATACATCAAGGTTTTAAATGGCCTGTAGATTCCAAAAACCATAGAGCGACAACCTACAACCTACACGCTACACAAACAACTACATATCACTATATTCATCCCAACCTAATGGTGCCATTGTAAATAACTTGCTCAATGTCATACAGGTCAAAAGTGTAATATCATTGTACTATGCCATTGAAAGTTTTATAATGGAAAGATATGCTAGAAATGTCACGTAAGAATGACACCCCTTGCATAGTTGGATATATTTGTTTTGATCTAAGATCACTGATTGAGATTAGAAGTCACAAGGGCTAGTGTGGAGTGGAGTTGTTGCTTAGGCTGTTAAAACCCATTATTTCTTATTATATGAAGGAAAGGGAAGGTACTTATTATTCCCCTTGAGTATCTAATTTAGGTCGAAGTAATGGGCAGAAAACCAAGCAGGAGCTTTATTCAGAAGTTAGCAAGTATTAGGAGGTTGTGGAGATATATGAGGTGTCTATGAGGAGGCTAATCTTGAATGATTTGTATCTTCTCTAGACATAGGTATTCTTAAGTCATCAATGATGACATTTAGATACAGAATTTTCTCTGTTACAAACTAACACTTTCCAGGGAAAACATAGAACATATATTCCTAGAGAGTCTATAGAAATACTTGCCTAACTTGGTAAAGGTGCTCTTATTAAGTGTCACTGTAAATAAGGATGCCATCCAGACTAAGTCATCGGGTTTGGTGAACTTGATTCTTTAAGATCAAAATTTCCAAATTTTGTCTAATCTCAAATTTGTTAGATTAAAATTTGAGATTGTTGAAACTCAAGGCGAACTTGAATATGTGAGAAAACTAGAAAACATTCATCAAAATTCATTGGGGTTTAATTAGGGTTCGACTCATGAATATAAAACAATTAACAAAAAGAAAGGTAAAATATTAAAAGACAACCCTAAACTGAATTTTCAGCTCTGCCAAGCTTATTCCACATTTGAGTCATGATTGTGGCCTCCAAACTCTTGGCATTTGTCACTTGAAAGCCTGACTGAGTTATGAGTCTTGACTGCATCCCACAAGTGGGCTTGATGTCCCCTAAATTCGTGTCTACAAAGTCTAGCGAGTTGCCACAAATCTGAGACCCTACAGGTTGGTTTCATCGTGAGACCACAAGGTTGAATCGATTGTGGAACATTGTTGAGTTTGTTGAAAAAACTGGAACAAAGGAAAATATCATATATAATGCGAGTTACCTGCCTATGCATGGGCCTTATTCAAGTTGATCCACTTATTGCTACTTCAACACCACCAAGGCCTTAATATGTAAATCCTACAAATTGGGTATGGAAATGGAAACAACCTCTAACAAAGTACATTTATTCACAAACCCTACAAACCATAGATTTGAAATACATTCCCTGTGATTGGTTAGGGTTCCCCAACTAGTTTTTTAAGGGATTTGGAGGCTAACTAGACATCTTGGTCCTGTAATTGATCCATAAATTTTGAAATATTTAAGTGCTTGACTGCGTGTTTGAAGAGGAAGAATGAGAGAAAGGAAGAGTTCACAGGACCTGAGCATTTGGTATTTTTGTGTGAGTACTTTGTTCCAAACTGTGCACACCATGGATGCTGAGAGAAAATCATGCAGTCTCGCTAATAGTGTCAAGATGAAGAGGGATAACCACGGCTTCTACAACTTCTAGCAATCTCCATGTTGCTCTCCATTTTCCCCTTTGGTTATGGCTCCCCTCTTTTGAGTCAATTGAGCAGAGTAGAATGAATAGGAAATACACCCTTTGGTTATGGGCTCCCCTCTACTGAAGCAATTGAGCGAGTAACATGTATAGGAAATCCACCCTTTAGTTATCTGCTCCCGTCTACTGAATCAACTAAGCGAGTAGAAAGAATAGGAAATCCAAAGGGGTATGGAAAACTTGTGTGTATTTGAAAAAATTATAGTTTTACTATAGGAGAAGACATTTAGATGATTTGGAAAAGAGTTTGAAATAAAGCAATAGGAAAAGTTATTTAGATGATTTGAAAAATATTTTGAATCAAAATAATTTTTTTATCGTACAAAATATATAAAGTGGTTAGCGTTAAAATTGGTTCTCATTTATATAAATGGGTTAGAGTTACAATTGGTTTTTATTTAAATGAATTATATTACACAAAAATTATTAAACAAATATAGGAAAAGACATTTAGACAATTTGAAAAAAAAATTGAAACAAAAGAATTTTTGATCATGCAAAATATATAAAGGGGGTTAGAGTTACAATTGGTTTTCATTTAGAAGAATTAGATTTTTTCCAATTGCATTTTTATATCCATTATTATTATAAAAAATGTTAATGCATATTTAATATTAAGATAATATGCACAAATTGTTGAACAACTATAAGAAAATACATTTAGACGACTTGAAAAAGAATGAAACAAAACAACCCTTGATCGTGCAAAATATAAGAAGGATGTTAGATTTACAATTGGTTTTCATTTGGAAGAATTAGATTTTTTCTCGTTGCATTTTTTATATCCATTAATATTATGGCAAAGGTTAGTGAATATTTAATATTAAGATAATATGCACAAATTATTGAACAAATATAGGAAAATGCATTTAGACGAATTGAAAAAGAGTTTGGAACAAAACAAATTTTGATCATGCAAGATATATAAAGGGTGTTAGAGTTACAATTGGTTCTCATTTAGAAGAATTAGATTTTTTCCCGGTTGTATTTTTTTATATCCATTACTATTATGGCAAAGGTTAATGCATATTTACTATTAAGATTTCTATATAAGGAGTGAAAATATTATTAGGAGGATGTATTAAGTTTAGGGTGACATAAGATCCATAAGCATCAATAAAGAAAATATATAGAATATCACATAGTAGTGTGAGAGATCATGTTGGGATGAAGATACTTTTGACAAAGAGTGTTGTGCTTATTATTTGGGATCATCTTCATTAATGGTTCCTCTAGGGGATCTTAATAATATCTTCACCTATGGAATGGTATGTTGATATTTCTAACACAAGACAAACTAGATAAAGCAATGAGTGACATCGATTTTCATCATCTATAGTTCATGTAATATATAAAAAAAAGGGCCCTTTGCAGGTCCACCCACTTCTCTAATGATTTGGATGGGAAAACATAAAATATAGTCTATGTTGGGATACATGTTTCACCATATCATAGGAGAAACTCCTAAGAAAATGAGGGTATATGGCAGAGATCTCACACCAAGTCCAAGGTTTGTTAATTTCATGGTCTCTCATTTGGATTCCATTTCCATTCCTTAATTGAATGCTCATATTAATAAATGACAACCAATAAACTAATGTCATAATGTATTTGGAATTTCTTTGCAAAAAAAATAACTTCTTGTTTGACCCCTTTCCATAGTGAAAGTAGGTTTCTTTCACTAAGCTAGATTTCTAAACTAGATCATGTTGGGATGAAGATACTTTTGACAAAGGGTGTTTTTCTTATTATTTGGGATCATCTTCATTAATTGTTCCTCAAGGGGTTCTTAATAATATCTTCACCTATGGAAAGGTATGTCGATATTTTTAGAACAAGACAAACTAGATAAAATAATGAGTGACATTGATTTTCATCATCTATATTTCATGTAATATATCACATAAAAGTCCCTTTGAATATCCACCTACTTCTCTAATGATTTTGCGTAGAAAATGGAATGGTATGTTAATATTTTCAGCACAAGACAAATTAGATAAAGCGATGAGTGACATTGATTTTCATCATCTATAGTTCATTTAATATATCACAATAGAGGCTCTTTGCATTTCGATATCATAGGAGAAACTCCTAAGAAAATGAGGGTTTAAGGCAGAGATCTCACACCAAGTCCAAGGATTTTTAATTTCATGGTATCTCATTTGGATGCCATTTCCATTCCTCAATTGCATGCTCATATTAATCAGTGACAACCAATAAACTAATGTAATAATGTATTTGGAATTTCCTTGCGAAAAAAATAAAAAACTTCTTGTTTGACCCCTTTCCATAGTGAAAGTAGATTTCTTTCTCTAAACTAGATTTCTTTCTAAACTAGATTTCTGTAAACTAGATTTTTAAACTAGATTTCTAAACTATATTTCTTTCTCTAAATAAGGGGAAGGAAAATTTAACTTGAACCCTAACACACCAATAGGATTAGCATTGAGGGACATGCTCAGAAACATCTGATTGTAGAAAAGACAAATCATTTCACATTACTCTCCAGGTTCATTCAGTGTCGAGATGAGCTTGGAGGAGTTGGAGAAACTATTTCCTCTAGAGAACTAGTGATCCTAGCCCTCCTAAGGATTCTAAAATCTGGACATAGCTATTGGCACTATGTAAATGGAAGCGAAAAATTACCAAATTGGGAGAGACTTTGGTCTGATTTGGTGTAGGAAGAAATTCAATGAAATACTAGAGATGGAATAACATCCAAATCTGAGGGGGAAGATAATTTTTCCTTGGTTGGAAATGGAAATAAGGGCAAGGAAAATAAGGGCCAAAGAAAACCAGAGACTAGTCAGAACAATGGCAAGAAGAAGGACTTGAGCCAGATAAAATGTTTACACTGCCATGAGTTTGGGCACTATTCAAGAAAGTGTTCGCACAAGAAGTATAAGAAGAAGCCTTCAAGAGGAGAAAGAGGTGAAGCACTTGCCTCACAATTCGATTTAGGCTTCACCCTGATTGCATGTATTGACACCACTATAATGGGGAGTGCGTGGTATCTGTTTTCAGATGCCTCGTTCCATATGGCATGATGTAAAGAATTCTTTAGTAGCTTAGAGGAGAAGGATCTCCAGGTGCACATAGAAATTGGGGATGATGGGTGGTACAATCCCAAAGGAATTGGTATCGTAACCTTTAAGAGGGAGTGAGAATCCCATCTTCATCTATATGATGTCATATATGTACTTGGGATGAGGTGGAACCTCCTCTCTATAGTTGTATTGGAGGATCATGGCTATGATGTGTTTTTTAGTAAGGGGAAATCCTTTCTGAGACATGTAGCTACCGGGAAAGTGAAACTTATTATCTCATTATCATTCGTAGCTCTTTTTTCGAACAAGGCCCCATAACTAGTTAAAGCATTCTTTTTTGCATTTAATGCCTCTTTGCATTTCAACTCTTTTTCCTTAGATTGTGATGACAACCCTCGATTGCCAAATACTTTGAAATTTGTTCTCTTCCCTAATCGTGTCGATCTTCCTTTAAAGTTCGTTGTGTCTTTTTCTTTTATTTTTCTATATATTACTTCCTACCAACAGGCCATGTCCTCAAGGCTAATTTTATTTTCTCCACTAACCTTATCCAATCATTAGTTACAGGATTAATTCCAACGATTCCTGTAGTAAAAAAAGAAAATGTTCTTGCAAAAATGTCCTTCAATTTGCAGCTGGACCAGCTTGACATAATACCTTGAAATAATAATTATGTTGCTCCTCACCATCCACCAAATGGTTCTCATATCAATGAACCTACTTAATAATGACAACAAAAATCATATTATCTTCACCGTCTCTTAGGCAAGAAGCACATATTCTCCATTCCCTTTTTCACTCCATAATGTTGATATTGAAGTTGTTTCGATGAGAATAGAAACCACGACCTCACTTCATCTACAGTTTTGAACTCTTCTTCCTAAAGAAGGTATTGAACCTTTCACACTTAGACTATTTGGCTATCCTTTCATGCCTGACCCCGCACTTGGTTCCTATTGTGAGTAGGATGATGATGGTAGGTGCGCAAGTGTCTTCCTTGTGACTCAGTAATAGAGGAAATTAGTGGCCTCAAACACAAATGGACAAGGTGAGAATTAGTTGAATGACCTACCACTACAAATTGAGAGACATTAACAATATTAAAGTGGCATATTAATAAGCTTGAGGATATCTTGGAGGAAACGATTATATCCATGGAGGTGCTAGCTGATGCACATGAATTTCATAGTAAGTCCAGATGAATATTGTGGACAATATGATGTTAGAATGATTGGAGGACCATTTAGGTGAATAAATCACATACTAATTGTGTCATGAGGTTAATTTATAGCCTTAGTATAGGCATTCCAAAGAGGAATTTGGATTGAGCACAAATATTGGAAATGTTGACACCCAATATTTGGGATTAGGAAAACTTATGTAAATATTCTATATAGAAAAAAATAAAGGATGATAGAAGAGGAAGAGACATTGGGAGATGAAATCCAATAGTCTCCCTCTTCTTGTATATAGTCATATTATCTTTTAATGCTAAACACAATATGATTCAAAGTTACAAACCTGGCCTGACATGGTATCAGAGAAACAGGTCCCAATTCAGATCTCTCCTCTTGTAACAAGAAAAAATGATGCCATCTTCTCCTTCTATCATTATATAATTATTTGTTTGTCTTAACATTTTTTATTCACATAAATATACATTATATATTATTCTTCCTTTGTCTTAAATTTTGTAATAATCAATATAATAATTAATTAGTAAAATTTATACTTGTTACAAATTTCAAATTTATGAATGGAATGTCAAGAGAATGTACCATGTAGATATTGAACATCGCATATCTTAAATCAATATAGAAATTGCATATATTTAAAAATTACACCATTAAAAGTTGCACCAATGATCGTTTTTCACATACCAAACAAGATTTTAGAAGGAGACTAAAATGCCAAATGAAAACCACCAGTGGAGAACTTTAATTTGAAAATCCCAAAAACCCAACTTTCCCATTCAATAAGAAAATGATAGATAGAAAATGTAGGTGAAAATGTTGAAAAGCATAACCCCTTGGTTCTTTCTCATATAACTTTTCTTAGTGAATGAAAATAGTGTATTCCTTTGTAGAAGAGTATGAGCTTTGAAATGATCCCTGATAATTGCATATTCTTTGGGATTGGTTTTCAAGGAAAAGTCCAGCGTTCACTCTAAACTAACTATGATCATCAATAACCACTTGGTGAATGCTAGTAGTCAACCAGTAAACCAACCACACTAAATTTGAGACCGAATACGTCACAATGAAAATTAAGTACGTTAACGCAAGAGTTCAATAAGAAGTTAAATTTGGTTACTCGTGCCTACTAGGGAGATATTTCCATTAAAGGAAATCATAACACAGGCAACAATACAATAAGGAATAAGTGATCTCAATGATGACGTTACCAAAGATGTAAGTGAAAGACTAGGAAATTTATGGTGATCATAGGAATGATAGATCTCGAAGACAACATGATGATGTTGTTGGAGAGGGCCATATCATTGTGGAGGGATGCATTTAGTTACTAAAAGTGTCTCAACTCAGTCTACCCAGTTGGACGGGTTGCTTATTTCAAATACAGTGATATTGTTTAAATTCATCTTATCAGGTTCATGAGGGTAGGAGAGGGAGGCAAAATAGGGATGGGAAGCTTAAAAATCATCCACAAGGAAAATATATGCTTGCATGTAAAGGTTAAGGAAATGATAGGTGTGTAATTTGATGCAAAGCAACGGTGAATTATGCCTCCCTGAATGCACATCATGAGAATGTGTTTATGATTTTCCATTCTAAAGTTGCAAGAAGACTAGAGTGTAAGCACAACATAGAAGATAAACATATTGTGGGTTGAGAAGAGGGCCAAGAAGGCCCTTTCTAGTTTTTCCTCCTTTAGATTTGAGACACAAGATTTAAGAGTGTTTATAAGGTAGCAGTAAAGATGAGATGGATTGTCAAACATATACTCGTAGGGGTGTTGTTGGACTGTCACAGTGGAAAAATTGATATAATGGATAAAATGAGTGCCTACTTCCTAAGAAAATTTCAATGTCTAGGAGCAACTTGGGAGGGGTAGCTGAAGGTTCCCTAAGCTAGGTCAAGTGCTTGCAATGGATTAAAGATCAACTTATGCTGCAAAGTCTCACAAGGGAGATTATTATGCAATAAATGCACATGCTAAATTGGAAGTCAAATTCTAGGACTCATTACAAAGAAGCGGTTCAAACAACCACCACTAAGTTTTAAATGGGATCGAAATTTTGACTTTCTCAAAATTGAATGAAGGTGGAACCACTCTGAAACAACTTGAAATAGTTAATGTTAATATTAAAGATTTAAGTAAAAATTGACATTATCCTTATCTTTCCTTTTCAAAAAGGAAAGATAAGAAGAATACCAAATTTTACTTTAACTTTAAAACTTAAGTATTACCATTAATTACTAGGGTTAGGTTTTGTAGGGCCCTAGGGTTAAGATTTTTTTTTTTCCTTTTAACTATTTTTTATTAAAAAATTAATATTTGGTGGTCATTAGCTATGTTGCATTACATTCTTCAGAATTGGTCAGTTTAGCAGAGTAGTCACTTTGGTGTTTTAAGGTCAGGTCAATACAAGACCAACCTTAGCAAATCTAAACCACCAAACTAGACTAGTAAAACTCTAAAACCATTGGGACCATCCAATGCCACTAGTTCTAGGCTAGTTCCAATAAGAGTGTGCCCTTCTCATCTTCCTCTCAAGTCATTTTTTTGGATGCCTTTAGGAATGGTGATTTAGGGAGTGCCATAAACTATCAAACTATTGCTAGCACCTAAGATCACAAGTAGTTAAGCCTTGACAAACAGAAACTTGCAAGGAACTAGTACAAAAAATCCCAAAACATATTTAGTGAGGACGTGAATGCAAGGAACTATTACAAACCTCCCAAGGTAGTTAGTGAGGACGTGCATGACCAAAAAGCATCAGAAAAAATATCCACCCTCAAAAACCCTATCTAGAACA
This sequence comes from Pinus taeda, assembly GCA_000404065.3. Classification (NCBI taxonomy): domain Eukaryota; kingdom Viridiplantae; phylum Streptophyta; class Pinopsida; order Pinales; family Pinaceae; genus Pinus; species Pinus taeda. Next base: position 228,524 of record APFE030819896.1, on the reverse strand, counting down.
TCGAAGTGTGGTGCAAAAAAAATTATCGGTAGGCTATTAATGATACCAACAATCATTCCCTCTCCAATTTCACAAGAATCTCCTACTCAAGAAACCTCCTCCACTATGGTTATAGTAATTTCTTGCAAATGTGTGAGTTACAAGAAATTAAAACTGCCTTGGAATCTCCACCAATCTTAGGGAACTCGACTTCTCTACATGCCCTAACTATTTTGGGGTTATTTATTAGTTAACTGGAAGATCACTGAGTTTGATTGAAGTACCACTACTTAAATTACCTTCCACTATTTCCTTCAAAAGTTAGAACTAGTTTAACTGACAACAACATGAGATAATTAATTCCTACAAATTAGTAATCACATATGCAGAACTAAACTCTAACTCCTCCAACTCGAATTTACTGAGTAAACTAGGTGACACAAGCCATGTCACACACATTAACATCATCCAAGTTGTCTGTTGATGTGGAAATTCGAATTTTTTGAATTTAATCAAGAAAAAATCAAATTGAGAATTTCTTGCTGCATTTTTTAACACATAGTTCACTAGAATGTATTACTTTCACTATGAACTTGGCATAGTTCACATGTTAAGCTCATAAGGTTTTAAGCTGATGTAGTTCTATGCGTTGTGTATATAAAGAATAGGTGTCCATCTCATGCTATGAGAAACAAGACTCCCTATGAAATGTGGTATGGCCACATTCCTTCAGTGAGGCATCTCAGGGTTTTTGGTTCATCCTGTTATGCCTTCATACCTAAGGAATAGATAAAAAAATTCAGTGCAAGGAGTCACAAATGTATCTTCTTTGGGTACTCATACCTCCAAAGAATACCATCTCTATGATAAAGTGAATAATAAGTTTATAATATCTAGAGATGGTATCTTTCTTGAGTCTTCCAAGATTGACAATGTTGTTGAGTTGTAGCTTAATCATTTGGATAGATTCGAACGTGCAAAGTATTTTCAAAAGTTTGATAGTTATATTCCACATCTCCTTCTCTTAGCTCTATACTTTCTATGAAGAGCCTAGAAGAAATGAGGTTGAAGGAAATTCCTTCCCCTACTTTGTCAAGAAATAGCTAAGAGACTACTGGCAGTAGGTAGCCAAATCTAACAAGTAGTGAGGGTACATACAAGATACAAAGAAAGGATTAATGCAAAGGAGTAATGCAATGGAGTGTACTGAGTATATACATATCATCAAACATCTTTCATCCAACTTAGGATGCCTTGCATAGTGCATGGTTAGTCATAAGATCATGTTGCTCACAACCTCCGTAGCTTAAATAAACAAGTTGTACTACTCTTGATCCTATAAGATATGTAATAAAAAAGCGAAAGGGAGCAAGACAGGTCGAGAAAACACATTGAATAACTTTCAGTTCTGGCAACCATGCATGCCATTAAAGACAAAATGATACGACAATGATAAGAAATCTTTTAAGCTACACTAAGAGGTGTATTTCAAAACATGTTCTTTGTTTTCCATACCTAGCCTCCAAAGGGTTATGCATGAGATGGAGTATTCATCCGGTACTGATATTCTATCATACCTTGGGCTCTTGGTCTACTTAATTTTCTCCTTAGCTCCTTAAGAGTCATCTATCATGCCATCCTTCTTCATGGCTCCTGATAGACATAATTTTGTAGTTTCAGCGAGTAGTGAGTGTTGTGGGATGAGGCCCTGGGAGGACACATTTACACAATTTTAGGATGCAAGACACTGTTATAAGATGAGGCACTGGGAGGAAACATCCATGTAGTTTTAGGATGCAAGGCAAACTGGGTAGTGAAGGGAAAAAACTGCACAGTTTCTGGAGATATTGGGTTTCGACGAAGGGGATGATATTGGACGAAACTAGTACGCAGTTTTTAATGTTAAGGGAAGTTGTGATTTCTACACATTACATAGTTCCAACAGGCAAGGGAAAATCTTGAGGGTTACATATGTGAAGTGCGCAATTCAGGAAAGGTAGATGAGGCTAGGTTGCTAAGGAAACTTTGAAATTTGGCTAGGTGTGGGATCAATGGAACTGATGTGAACAATGATAAAACTTGACTATGATCACACACTTCAAAACTTAGCGATACAACATATACCATCCAGAACATATAACACATACTTCACTTAATGCAACAACCTTTGTGGTAGCTTACGACAAGCACAACTCTGATGATAGACTTTAGGAGGATAAAGGTGACACTTGTGTAAGAGTGTGTGAAATGAGTGTGAAACATGTCTATGTGGTGAGGACAACCCATTCTCATAAAGATTTCCCCTTGAAGAAAAAAAAACCTCCCTTTTCATGACAAGCAATAACCCCCATGCCCAAGGATGACACATTCTATGTAAATATAAAATCACGAATGAATCTTAAGATCGAAAAGGGGAGGTTGAGATCATCACCTTACCAATAAGTGACTAATGCACAATCAATAAAAATATCCATAATAGGCTCTGAAACTTAAGTGCAGGCCAAAATTTTGGAGGGTGTTGCAGCCGCTACAACAGAGCTTTCACCTTCTTGCTAGCCTCTCTTTCAACCAGTGTCTTGAATTCTATGAACTTGTAGATTATCTCATCTTTCTTCCACATGAAGAAGGTCCAACACTTAAGTGAGAATTCATCAATAAAAATGACAAAATAGTTGTGTTTGATAGTGGAGGCTGTCGAGAAAGGTCCATAAACATGATAGTGGATCCTTTCTAGGACTGCATGTGCTTTGTTGTCCCGATCATGGAATGTGGATTTCATGTACGTTTGCAATGTACATTGTTTGCATACATCCTACTACTTAAGTGCTCCTTTAGGGAGGCCAATGGTTATTTGTTGTATAATATTTTAGTTACCATGATGCAAATGGCCAAGTATTTTGTGCAAAAGTTCATCGACATTGCAACCTGCACTTTCTCTGCCTTAGTGCTTAATGCAGCACAAACTTCCACATCTAGCTTATACAGGTTCTTCACATGAACCCATATCTGTTTCACATGTCCTGTTGATATGTGTCTCAAGAACACTTTTCCTTTGATGAATATCACTTCACAACCATGGTCTTCCAAATCTACAACAAAGATGATATTTTTCTTTAGGCCTAGAACAAACATGACATCCTTGAGCCTGAGAGGGGAGCTTGACTCCCTCTGAAAGGTGATTGTACCAATACCAGTCACACTATACCTTTTTTCATCCCCTAACTTAATATTCATCTAGAGATATTTCTCCTCCAAGTCATTGAAAAGATATTTACACCTTGTCATGTGAAACGATGCACTTGAGTCTAAGTACCACATGCTCCCCATCATTGTGTTGGAAATGCATATGGTAAGGGTAAATTTAAGCTTGAACTATGAAGCCGAGGTTTAAAATGTTGATCCTCCTAAGGTCTTATTGCTTGCATTTTTGTGTGGACACTTCATGGCATAGTGCCTGCATTCATGACAATGGAAGAATTTAATTTTTTATAGATCTTTCTTTTTCCCCCCTTGACTGGATTCTAGTTTGGTTTGAGATTTATTCCCTTTTCTCTTCTTTCCCTTTCAAACCAATCCAAAGTTTTCTTTATCCTCGCCCTTGGATGATGTCCCATCTCTGGTATTCTGCCTTATTTCCTCTTCTACCAAATCAGGCCATAAGTGTTCCCAATTCAGTAGTTTCTCCCTTCCATTGACTAAATCTTGATAGCTATGCTAGCTCTTGGGAAGGCCCAAAAGGGCTAGGCTTACCAATTCATCCTTTGAAACAATAACACCAACTATTGCAAGCTCATAAAAAACTTTTGTGAACCTACTCAAATATTGCGGGATAGTGTCATTCTTCTACATCTTGACATTTCAAAGTTTATCCTTGAGCTCCAGCTTCCTGTGGTCACTACTATTTTGGAATAGATTTGTCACTGTCTACCACATTGCATAAGTATTTTCATTCCCATCGAGATTGGTGACAATGTGGTCTCGTACTCCCTCCAATAGGTCTCAAGTGTACTCCCTCCAATATTATTCTCCTTTCCTTGGTCACATCTTTCTTCCACTTAGCAAGGCTTTTGGCATCATATTTCGTTGGTTTTGCAACATCTCCCTTGATGTATTATAGAAATCCATTGTCATCGAATACATCCTTGTGATCCTTTCATGCGATGAAATTAGAGTTAGATTCCAAGGCATACTATAGCCTCAAACCATTGAAGGTCATATTCTCAGCTCTGAAGAGATCCTGCTACACTGAACTGCAAATTTGAACCTCCTGAGAAACAACTTTGAAATTCCCGCTCTAATTTGAATCTTGCTCTAATACCATGTAGAAATTATGGTGTAGATTTTCAACTACTCAAGAAGTTTTAATCAAAATTACAAGACAACAACCTAGTCTACTACTATATGGAAGTTAATTCCCAACTTAGAAGAAAAATTTCATACATGCAATAAGAAATAACACACATGCACACTGTATCTTTCTTGGGGAAAGAAATCTAGTAAAAAGCCCAATGTATGCTTGCATTAATATGATGAACATAGATGTATTACAATTGCTTTGCTCGACTAGCCCAACCTGCAAGTGAATAACCTCTCTCTCTCTACTCATTGAGAAGCTCTAACCCAAACTTAGTCAATTTATGCCTTTTCTTGAGCCCCTATTTCCTTGCACAATTCCTCAAGAAATTATTCCCCTGTTATTTAGGAAATTTTCCAAAATCGATTGCGCAATTCCCAAGGTTGATCATCTGATTGCATGCAACACTTGTACACACAATACTAGTCTACAACTGATGTTACACTACCTTGGAATCTCTACCATAGTTGGGGAACTCGAATTCTTTGCATGCACTAGTTATTTTGGGATGATTAATCAGTTAACTAGATGATCATTGAGTTTTACTGAAGTCCCACTGCACAACTGACCTTCCACGAGTTCCTCCAACAATTAGAACTAGTTTACTTGAATAAAAATCAAGATAACTGACTTTGATTGATACATATTGGCAATCATAAATGCTTAACTAAACTCTAACTTCTCTAACTCGAATTTACTCAGTAAACTGGGTAACACAAGGCATGTCACACAAGTTAATTGTATCCAAGTTGTATGCTGATGTGGAAATTCATTTTTTCTCAATTTAATGAAGGAAAAATCAAATTAAGAATTTATTGCTAGCAATTTTTCAACAATCTTTCAGGTTAATCTAATGCATGTTGTCGATAAAAGTTAAGAGCTACAATACAATAATGTACTAATAATAGCAACCAAGAGATAGAAGTAGCATTCAAAATAAATGAAATAGTCAAAACATACATATTATAAAAAATTGATGGAGATCCCGAAAAGCACTCCAACTATGATACTACTTATCCACATTCAGAAAAAGTTCCTCCATCGCTCCTCTCATGAAGTACGCCTCTGTTGTTGGCCTCCATCGCCTTAAATGCCATTAGTTTTTGTCAACCTCGATCACTCCACTTCATGAACCTATCAACAATGTAAAGAGAGACAACTAATCCTTTACCTTTACCTTTTTTTTACTAGTGTCTTGTATTGAAAATTTGAAGACAAAATATTTCTTTTCTCTTAAAAAATTGTCTTAAAATCCCACTCCGTGTAGCAGTGATGAATGCAACAATAGACAAGTTGTCTCTAATCATATCAGTAGATATGAAAGGGACAAATGAGGAATTGATTTCCGATAAATCTTGTCAGTAAAAGTTGTCACATTCTTCTTAGTCGACTACCCCCACAAAACAAAGAGCCCAACAAATCATTCTTTATATAAGATAACATGAATGGTAAGTAAAATAAAAACCTCGGTATAGGTGCAAGACAGTAATTGCCTGCAAGCTGGCAAACACACAGCGCACTGTCAGACTCAATTTTGCAGTTGTTAGATAATATTGTTTTAAATTGATATGTTGTGTCTTAATTGTTAATTGTCTTAAATAGGTATCATCTAAAGTGGTCCTTGTCTTAAATATAAAGTTTTGTCTTAAAATATTTTTGTCTCAAACTATTTTTGTCTTAAAATAATTTTGTCTTAAATTGTTTTTGCCTTAAAATAATTTTGTCTTAAATATAAAGTTTTGTTTTTAAATGTTTGTCTCAAACTACTTTTGTCTTAAATATAAAGTTTTGTCTCAAAATATTTGTCTTTTGTCTGAAATATAAAGTTTTGTCTTAAAATATTTTTGTCTCAAGTGCTTGTGTCTTAAAACATTTTTGTCTTAAACTATTTTTGTCTTAAATACAAAATTTTGTCTTAAAATATTTTTGTCTCAAATTGTTTTTGTCTTAAAGTTTATATTTAAGACAATTCAATTGATTTTAAATTTTAATGTTAAATAACTAAAATAAAAAGTGATTTTTTAAAACAAAAAATTTCTGTTGTCCTAAAAAATGTCTTAAAAGTACCCTTGATGTAGTAATGTTAGAACCACTGATTCCTAAAGTTCAACAATTAAATTAATGGAGCAAAATTATTAATGGTAGAAATCATTTCTCGAATCAAAACCCTTTTTCACTATTTAAAGTAGAATGATACTTTAGTTATTGGACTGAAGGATTGCATCTGTACCATAGTTATTTCGTTTGTTAAAATTCTGGAACTGAAATGCATTATTACAGAGTTTATTCTAATATTTCAACAAGTCGATATTCAGTAATATGTTTTATTATTAAGTCATGACAATAATTATTACGAGTTTTGTCATGATTCCTGACTGTTCGAGTTTATAAATTGAGAAGATTTTAGAAGAAAAGCTCGATGTGATCCTTTATCCGGATACTCTTAAATTCTTGCATACATTTTTGTTTATGGTTCCTTGTGCTTACATGGATTTTTTCTTCCATAATAAAAATTCCTTCTCTACTATAGGAAATAGTCCTCGTGGAGATTTTAGAATTTCCTTTTTAGGACTTCACCGTTTTCTTTTACTTAACGAAACAAAGACCATGATCCAAGAACAATGCATTGATTGTGGCATAGTTTATCATGCATTCCATTTTGTTGGGGATTTTACCCTTATACGATTCTATCGTTTAAACTTTAATTCAGAAACTTTCTACAACGTTTATGAAATGACTTTCGTTCTTACATAAATATGGTCTGTAATATTATTAGTTGTTATTTTATAGCTTGAGTCTTGACTGTAATGACATCATAGTAGTTTGTTCTCACTAGGAACTAGGCACTGTTCGGAGGCCGCTATGAACTTAGCTTAGCCCAGGAACCAACCAAAAATTCCTCCGACAATACTACTGCAGTCACGCTTCCATCAACCTCTATCTACCATTGATATCATGATTCCTGTAGCTTTCGGCATGGAATTTTACAGTTTCATTCATAACCTGTGCTTTTTATATAAGTGCAGGGATTTGAATATGATAAAGAGTTAAATTCCATTTCTAAGGGATATAAAATCGATTGAGTTTTTGGATACACAATCCCATTATCAACCCCTTAAATAACAATGACTTCTGTGAAAACTAACATCAAACAAGAATAACAGATTTCACCATTAAGCATAGGTTCTTACTTTAGCCATCCACCAAAAAAAACCAAATTAAAAAAATAGTTTCCAAAGATATAATTACATGAAGACATAATCTATAATGAATTTCTACCACCACATACAAATATACTCATCTGTTCAAGGTTAGTTATGTTTCCCACGAAATCACTAGGGAAGAAGGAATGCTCCTCCCAACCAGCCAGGGCCGTATTCCACCAGAGCTTCCCAAGCCAATTTCTCTTTAGAACAGTCTTTCTTGGACAAAGACTGTATGCACAAAAATTCCTCTAGCCTCAACCAATTCAAATTCTTGTTCAAAACATTCACAGATTCACAAAATAGGTACAGAAATCCCTGTGGCCACAACAAGCTCAATAATTTCTTCATAGCAGGGTCCTTCCTTACCTCAACAATGCCTTGTCTAAGGTAATGAGTTCTCTCCTCTTTCTTCGTTGCCTAGGTTCCTCTCATCCCTCTTTCGCTCTCTTTTCCCCAATGGGATATTTAAGCCTGGGAAGAGGAGTAACTATCTATTAATAAGCCTGGGAAGAGGAGTAACTATCTATTAATTGGGTGATAGGTAAATTCTCATTTAACATTTCCATCTTCCAATGATTCATTGAATAACCTTAACTAATATTGGTAATTTACTTAAAATACAAATATTCAAGTTGAATATTATATTTGGCCTTCTATTAACCCATAGTTTTCCAAGTTGTTTTGGTATAAGTAATTAAAATTTTTACTATTCACCAGAAGGCATAAAAAAAATGAGCTGTAGATTTGTTCATAGCTTCCAAAATCCCTTTCTTTGGAATTGAGAGAGTGAAGCAGCGAGGAAAGCCTACCACAATGCTCTACCGTTCCTACCCATGTAAATTGTGTCGATTGACAGACTACTGAATTTCCTTCTTTATACTCGTTGCCTGATCTCTCCAGGAAACTTATTGGTGATAAAGCATCTATGTTGGTAACCATCCTTACACACAAGTGAATAGAGAAAAGGAAACAACCTCAACGAACATGAACAAAATAAAATAGGGTAAAAGGTAAAAAGAATGATCAAAATAATATATTTTGGTTTATGCATCAAGGTTTAATTGTATGTTGTTATTACATATTCAATAGCTACAGCTCAATCAAAGCTCGTATATTCAAGTTCATTTGTAAGGATATAAATTGAGTAGGTATTATCTTTCTGGAATGCCTCTGTAGTCCCTTAGTTTTCTTGGTAATTTAGCACAATGTCAATGTAGCGAAGAATTTCATATATTGCAAGGCTGATAACAATGCCTAATAGCCATTTTCTACCATGGTTCTTGAAGTATGCTCAACTATAGCCCTATGTTACTATTTGATTCATTTGTTTTGAATTTTTTTTGGGAGATCCATTCACCCCACCTAGAGCTTCAATAATCTATGATAACATTCTCAATTTAAGCAATGTTCAAGAAAATCTATTAGAAATATCACTAGGTTTTTGAAGATAAGCATCTTGTTTCACATTTTCTAGGTGCAAGACCCCTATTAATAAAAACATAACCATTGTCATTTGGAAATGGGAAAGTATGAAAAATGCCTTCAGGATAGATAAGATAGAGGCATGGATGCGCGTAAAGAATTTAAAAGAATATCTAGAGCATTGATAGAAAACGAGCTACAGATGTTTAATATTAACAAATGTTTTCAAGTCTGTGAGCCAACAATTGAAAATTTAAGAAGACCGTTGAGGTCTGTGAACCATCAATTGAAAATTTGCAGAAAGCACTGACAGTGACATTAAAGCAATTGTACAATGTAATGCTTGAATCACTGTGCATGAAATCTTGTACCTGAGATCTTTGTTCACAAAACATGTATGATGACACTGAGGCTAACTGTGGCTTGACTCGTCTCTGACCTGGTCTTGGCTGCCTCTGCTAAATGGTGATTCTTCTCTCTTTTACTGCTTATATTTGCCTCAAATCTTATGCATATACTCACAACCACTAATTTGCATGCACAACTGCATAGCTAGAAAATGCAACTAAATTGCATGCACGCGGAGTTGAAAATGAAATTAGAATTTTTGGAATGAGAGTTAATATGAGTTGGGAAAAGAAATTGACAAACTGAGGAGAACCAGAGGCAAAACGAAAACATAACGTCCAAGGAAAATGGCAGAACGTTTTACATGAAACATTATCGGAAACTACCTGTTTCGCAAGAAACGAGTTTCTGACCAATGAAAATGAGAGCGTACGTGTAAAACGAAGTTTCCCGTACCATGTCCTTTCTAGAGAGGTTTCTTCCAAGAACACTGACCACCATCTCGTTTCTAGTAATGTCGATTACTTCATTTGAAAAATAATATCTCCTCGTCGATATGGTTGGAGTTGCAGAATCGCTTGTTACATATCATGTTGTTCCCTACAATCGCCAACTTCTTCGAACTATTCCTTTGTCATTGTTGTCTGTATTTGTATTCCTTCCTTTGATGGAATGCAAAATGTTGAATGGATTGAGAATATATCTTGTGCGTAAAGATTCACTGCTCTAGAAAAAATGAAATCCACTGAGAAATTGAAACGAACAGTCCATCGCAGTTATGAGAGACTTGAAAACTTGCATACCATGTCTGCAGTTACTAATAAATTTCAGGTTTGTCATCGAAAGAAAGGACATATTGAGGCTCCAGTAAGTGCATGAGATGGAATTTCTCATGAACATTCCCATTGGTACGCCATCTTTTTCTTATTATGCAATTCTGGACACCGGGAATGACCTGATATGGACGCAGTGCAAACCATGTGAATATTGCTATAAACAACTAACTCCAATCTATGATCCTTCCTTGTCCTCCACATACCGTAAGTTCCATTGCAAAAATTCTTTGTCCCGTAGATTTTCTTGCTATAATGCAACCTGCGAATACGGGTATGCGTATGGTGAGTCCTCCTTCCTGAAGGGGATCCTTTCATATGAGACCTGGTTCGGGATTTTTCTGATAAAATCCCAAAAACACAAAAATTCATGCACACAGAGGCAATGCTCTGGTTCCTTTACTCCAGGATCATTTTGCACAGAGAAGCCTTTAAATTTTTTTTTACTGAAGAACAGAGTATTCCACCACCATAAAAAGATTTCTATTCATTAAAACAAAAACAAAAAAAAACACTCATACATATCTTTCACTCAGAGGGATTCACCAAAAACTTTTCACCCAAAATAAATTACTCTGCCTCTGTTACAATTGACTTTTACACTGCTGTGTAAAATCTACATTCACATTTACTACTGTAAAAATGGTTTTACATTTACAAAACTTACTGTTCCCTTTTCACTGCTGTGTGAAACAATTCATGGTTTCTGATACAAGCTTCCCATGGTTTTCTTCATTCACTCCTTCACTTCTTCACTCCTTCACTGCTGTGGGTTCTTCATTTCTTTTACACTTACCGAATGGTCAACTACAAAATATGTTTTTACTTGTTCCGTAAAAACCAAACTTACGCCACGCCCGTGAATAATAAAAAAAACATTAAAATTTAAAAACAATTACTTATGCCCATGCCTATTTTAATTTACGCCCAAACATGCCGTAACATTAAAATTAAATCTTTTACCTACGACTATGACCAATTCATTAAATGCATAAATTTTAAAACCGGCGGTCAACCAAAGTTTATTTTACTCCACGCAATATTTATTTTATGTAGGTTTGTATGCAACTTGAGATGCCCGTCGACCGTCGATTTGCCCTCCTGGAATCCAACGGCTGAGGTGAATATCGGAAGCCCTTTTTAACCGAGCTTTACTCCACAATGCAACTTTGAACAATCAACGGTGGAAAATGTTGGAGCACATCAGACGGCAGAGGAGAATATCGGAAGCCACATTTTAGTCGACATTTACCTTCCGATAAATGTCAGAGGGTGATGTCACGCCTCATCCACGCATCAACCCTAAATTGTATCGGAGCTCTTGTGTACGGAAACCACTCCATACCAAAAGCGGTGCGATATGCCTCAAGCGGGTTTGTGGTTTTGCTGGGTGGTTTTGAGGTATATTAAATGCTGGACCGTGCGCGGTTGAAATTACAAATTCAACACTCCCCTTTAATTTCAACTGTTGGGCATTCGGTCATACCCAGACACTTCTTCAAAAATTCAAAGCTTTTCTGATCCAGTGGCTTTGTCAAGATGTCTGCAACCTGTTCTTGAGTCCTACAATGTTCTAAGACAATTTCTCCATTGTTCGCCAATTCTCTGATATAGTGAAACCTTGTATCAATGTGTTTCGTTCTCTTATGAAACACTGAATTCTTTGACAATGCAATAGCTGAGCTATTGTCACAAAAAATCACTGTCGCTTTTGCCTGCTCTTGGCCTAAGCTCCTCAACATCCTTCTCATCCAAACCACTTGACATGTTGCTGCTGTAGCTGCCACATATTTAGCCTCTGCTGTAAACAATGCTACAATGGACTGCTTCTTAGAAGCCCATGAAATGGCTCCTGAACCCATATGGAAAACATAACCGGAAGTTCTTTTCCAATCATCAACACTTCCAGCCCAATCACTATCTGTGTATCCAACCAAATCTGAATGTTTTGAGACATTATATAAAGTTCCAAACATTTTGGTACCTTTGACATACCTCAAAAATCTTTTTGCTGCCTGCCAATGTGCCTCCTTTGGCCTCTCCATGAATCTGGAAATTAAACTAACAGCATACATAATGTCAAACCTAGTTGTTGTTAAATACATAAGGCTGCCTACAATACTCTTGTACAAACTAGGATCAAAATCCTTGCTGCTGTCCTCTCTGCTGAGTTTTAATCCCATTACTGTGGGAGTGATCGATGCCTTACATTCTTGCATGTTAAATCTGCTCAATACTTGATTTACATATCTTGCCTGTGAGATAAAAATTCCTTTTTCATTTTGATCTACTTCTATGCCTAAGAAGTATCTCAAGAAGCCCATGTCAGTCATTTCAAATTCTTCTTTCATGACTGATTTAAAATTCTTAATGAGCTGATCATCATTACCTGTGAAAATAACATCATCAACATACAAGACAACAATTAAAATTTTACCATCCTTTTCTTTGATGTAGACGGTGGGTTCTCTTTCACACTTGTCGAATTCATTATCCAATAGATATGAATCTATTCTGCTGTACCATGCTCTTGGCGCTTGCTTCAGCCCATAAAGAGCTTTCTTCAATTTGCACACTTTGTGCTCTTCACCTTTTTTCTCATAGCTTAGAGGTTGTTCAACATAAACCTCTTCCTTCAACACTCCATTTAGGAATGCTGACTTCACATCCATTTGGTAGACTTTCCATTTGTTTTGTGCTGCTATGGACAGCACTGCTCTCACGGTTTCCATTCTTGCAATCGGTGCAAAAGTCTCCTCATAATCTCTCCCATA
>APFE030819896.1:205137-215533 GCA_000404065.3 Pinus taeda | reverse complement strand
GAATTCATTATCCAATAGATATGAATCTATTCTGTTGTACCATGCTCTTGGCGCTTGCTTTAGCCCATAAAGAGCTTTATTCAATTTGCACACTTTGTGCTCTTCACCTTTCTTCTCATAGCCTAGAGGTTGTTCAACATAAAACTCTTCCTTTAACAGTCCATTTAGGAATGCTGACTTCACGTCCATTTGGTAGACTTTCCATTTGTTTTGTGTTGCTATGGACAACACTGCTCTCACGGTTTCCATTCTTGCAACCGGGGCGAAAGTCTCCTCATAATCTCTCCCATACTGCTGCTTGTACCCTTTGACAACCAGCCTTGCCTTGTACCTTTCTATCTTGCCTTCAGCATTGCTCTTGGTCTTGTAAACCCATTTTACTCCAATGACTTCTTTACCTTTTGGTAGCTCAACCAAATCCCATGTTTTGTTTCTTTCTATGGCATTCATCTCCTCATCCATAGCTTCCATCCATTTCTTATCTTTAATTGCATCTTCGAAATGAATAGGATTATCAACATGACAAACAAGGCAAATAAGGAATTCATTCCTTCATCATAAATATCACTTAGATTTCTAAACTTCTTACCTCTTTCATTTGGTGTGCAAGTGCTTGAAGACGCACTTGAATTTCCTCTTTGTGGTGTGCTTGGAGAAGCACTCACTCTCATTTATCCTCAATGGCGTCCCTTGTTGTCCTTGTGTTGGCACTACTGTTTGGGGATGCATTTCAGCCACCTCCTCATCATCTTCATCATGAGACAAACAGTTTTTAACATTCACTGTTTTCTCTATACTTCCATCCCAAGCTTCCTCTGCAATGAATTGAACATCTCTGCTGATGAAAAACTTCTTGGTAGATGGGATATACAACCTGTAGGCCTTGGATTCTTCACTGTATCTAATGAAAAGACATTTCTCCCCTTTTCTGTCCAACTTCCTCCTTAGCTGATCTGAAATGTGTGCATAGGCCACACATCCAAAAACTCTCATGTGGGTGACTCCTTGCTTTCTCCCACTCCATGCTTCTTCTGGCACTCTATTCATCACTGCTTTTGTAGGACACCTGTTCAGAATATATGCTGCACAATTTACAGCTTCAACCCAATAGTCATTTGGCAAATGCTTTGCCTTCAACATGCTCCTCGCCATATCCATGATGGTCCTGTTCTTCCTTTCAGCAACTCCATTTTGCTGTGGGGTGTACCTTGCTGTAAATTGTTTATGAATTCCATTTTCTCTGCAAAATCTTAGGAATTCCTTGGAGATATACTCACCTCCTCTATCAGTGCTCAAAACTTTAATATGCAGCCCGCTTTGGTTTTCCACAAGTGCTTTGAAATTTCAGAATTTCTCAAACACTTCACTTTTGTTTTTAAGAAAATAGACCCAAGTCTTTCTTGTAAAGTCATCAATAAATGTTAGGAAATATTGGTTGCCTTCTAATGATGGAGCTTGCATCGGTCCACATAAATCTGAGTGCATGATCTCTAAGGGTGTCTTTGCCCTTATGCTTTTACCTGATGGAAAAATTTCTCTATGTTGTTTCCCCAAAATGCATCCTTCACATAGGATGTCCGGTTTCTCTATCAATGGTAATCCTTTAACCATTCCTTTTCTGCTTAACAATTTTAGACCTCCAAAATTGAGATGTCCAAATCTCAAGTGCCACAACCAATTTTCATCCTTTGGCACGCTTTCGAAGGCCTCTTGGGTAACTGCTGCAATTTCATTTTTGTTTTTCAAATCTGCCCTGATCCTGAGAGGGAACATCCTGTTCCTTGTCATCTTCACTTCAGCAATGCATCATTTGCTGGGTGCTATATCCATGATGGTACACACATCATTCACAAAGTAAACATTGTAACCCTTTTGAACAAGCTGTCCAATACTCAAGAGGTTACATCTCATTCCGGGGACATAATAGACATCTGCTATGGTTTTCCTTTCTCCTTGCTTTGTAAATATTTTTACCTCCCATTTTCCCATAACAGAAACTTTGCTATCAGTTCCTAGTGTGACTTTTGATTTCATATTTTTATCTAGGGCAGAAAAGATAGCTATATTTCCTGTCATATGGTTGTTGCAACCTGAGTCTAAAAACCATATGTCTTCACTATTTGTATTAGAAACAATTCATGGTTTCTGATACAAGCTTCCCCTGGTTTTCTTCATTCACTCCTTCACTTCTTCGCTCCTGCACTGCTGTGCATTCTTCATTTCTTTTACACTTACCGAATGGTCAACTACAAAATATGTTTTTACTTGTTCCGTAAAAACCAAACTTATGCCACACCCGTGAATAATAAAAAAAACATTAAAATTTAAAAACAATTACTTATGCCCATGCCTATTTTAATTTAAGCCCATACATGCCGTAACATTTAAATTAAATCTTTTACCTACGACTATGACCAATTCATTAAATGCATTAATTTTAAAACCGGCGGTCAACCAAGGTTTATTTTACTCCACACAATATTTATTTTATACAAGTTCGTATGCAACTTGAGATGTCCGTCGACCGTGGATTTGCCCTCCTGGAATCCAACGGTTGAGGTGAATATCAGAAGCCCTTTTTAACCGAGCTTTACTCCACAATGCAACTTTGAACCAAAATTTATTTTACTCCACCCAATATTTATTTTATGCAGGTTTGTATGCAACTTGAGATGCCCGTGGACCGTGGATTTGCCCTCCTGGAATCCAACGGCTGAGGTGAATATCGGAAGCCCTTTTTAGCCGAGCTTTACTCCACAATGCAACTTTGAACAATCAACGGTGGAAAATGCTGGAGCACATCAGACAACGGAGGAGAATATCGGAAGACACTTTTTAGTCGACATTTACCTTCCAATAAATGTCAGAGGGTTATGTCACACCTCATCCACTCGTCAACCCTAAATTGTATGGGTGCTCTTGTGTACGGAAACCACTCCATACCAAAAGCGGTGCGATATGCCTCAAGCGGGTTTGTGGTTTTGCTGGGTGGTTTCGAGGTGTATTAAATGCTGGACTGTGCGCGGTTGAAATTAAAAATTCAACAGACCTTTCATCTTTCTTCTCGAAACGTTTCACATATTGATGTTGGTTGTGGCTACAATAATTTAGGAGTTTCATTCAGACAAGGAGGTGGATTGGTAGGCTTCGGACGAGGCCCTCTCTCCTTGGTCTCTCAGCTGAGCACATCCAAGGGAAAGAAGTTTTCTTGTCATCTCGTCTCACTTAATGATTCTACTTCCAAAGCCACCACTTTGTTTATAGGTAAAAATACTAGGTTGAACACCACCAATGTCAGTTCAAGTACTACTATTCAAAGTAGCTTAAATCAAATATACTATTTACTTTCATTGGAGGGAATGAGAGTTTGTGGAAGATTATTAGGAATTCCTCCTGGCACTTTTGATCTTTAAGCTAATGGTTCTGGTGCACTTATCATAGACTTTCGAAGAATTGTCACTTATCTGAAACAAAATGCTTATGATATTGTGAAGGAAGCCTTGAGTTCATCGATTAATCTCCTAAAGGTCGATGGCTCTAGTGTCGGCCTGGACCTGTGCTTCGAACATGGCTCTTCAAATTTAAGCTTTCCCACCTTGAAATTCCACTTCAAGGGACCATATTTTGTTTTTTCCAAGAAGAACTACTTATTCGATCTTGGAAATGGCGTGTTGTGCCTTACAATGCTATCTAATGTTAAGATGAGTGACCTGTCCATATTTGGCAATCTCTTGTAGCAGAATTATAAAATATTTTATGGCAATGGCAGGAACCTGCTGTCTTTTGCACCTAATGTTTGTGACACCATGTAACTATGCAATAAAGGTTGCACATTGACTTATTAGTATACACTGCATGTTACAGATTTATTCCGTCTTCTGCACTCTTTCTAACAAATAAAGGAACCAATTCCCTATTTGATTTCTTAGTACATGTTGTAGATTAGGTGTATTTCTATTGTTGGGGCATGAGGAGTCAGAATGACCTAGTGAGTCATGTATTTATATATTCTGTAATAAATATCAATCTGGAAAGTCTTCGCCATGATCACTATGCTGATTTAATATTTGCATTATTTTTATTATTAATTTATTGAGTTTAAGGTGTTTTTTTGAGGTGATATTTAATCAAATCGCATATTGTCCCTTATGTTGATTTACTAAGGTTAAATACATGAATATGGGCATACTGAATGGAGGCTTAAAAAATGAAATTGGGGTAAATTCTATATCCGGTTAGACACGGATTCTTAGATTAAAATTGAAATGGATATGCAAAGTTGTGGCCACATTTTAAATGGATTGGACATCACATTATAAAAAGGATAATCAAATCGGCAGTATCGAGTCCAACCATCCATAGGATGCCATTGCATGAGAAAATAGAGAGCTACTTTTCAATGATTTTCCCGGAATAGAATATAATTTGAGGAAATATGTATATATTTCAATTCACGGTGGAAGTTTTTCAATGAAATTAGATAACGTGGGGGTGAAGGATCTGAAACTAGAAAATGCGCATCATCTTCCTCCTGTAAGAAGCGACACGCAGCAAGGCCTCTCATCTCCGGGGGCAGCCATATTACACATTCAATTCACTTATCGATCCATGTTACAATCTAGAAATTAACCCATTTCGTTTCCTCCGGAATGGTGTGTTTTTAAATTGCATCCATGAACAAATGAAGTTGAAATCATCAACCCTACAAAGCGGCAGGTTCGCACTCCAGCTTCAACATTCAATTTAGATTATCTCATGCCCATGGATCAAATAACATTCAACTAAAATTTAGTCATCCTTTTGATGGCTCTTAAATTTAGTTATGATTTTGAAAGTTTTATTTGGTTGTTACTATAAGAATGTAAATAAGAACTTAATTTCATAATTTTGTAATGAATGTTACAATAAGTTACAATAAGTTAGAAAAGTAGATAAGGGAATCTTTTCAATGCTTTACATTCCTTTCGTGATTTCACCACATTTTATTTTTATTCTTTTCCATGAACAAACATCAAATAAATTAAATCTTCATGGATAGATAATAGATATCTTTTCCAAAGTTTTTAATATATAGAAATTCATTTTTACAATGCCCAAAACACACTAACATTATTCTAATCCATGTTTCGATCTTTTTTGGCATATTTAGGCACCCAAAATGCATTTTAATCATCTAAAATGCTTCATTCATCATTCCACTTGGGATTAGCAAGATTCCACTCATGATTTCCACTTCTTTGATACCCATGTGCCATTCCTCTTTGTCGATGTGTCTTTTTATGTGTGAATGAATTCCTATGTTTGAATGTCTTGAACACTTTCCTCTTCATAAGTATTCCTCTATTTCAAAAAATTTCCATAATTAAAGTGGTACATTGTTGTATAACCCATCATTTTCTTGAGTGTATTTGGAAACCAATTAATCAACTCATAATCCAAACAATGCAATTAAGCTATTAATTTTATTAAATTCTAAATCATTATTCGAGTAGCTACCCCAACTTCCATATTTATAAGGCTAACTGTTCCAACTACACAATGCTTCAAAATCAATTGGTTCTTGGGTAAAAGGGGAATGACTCATTCAAATTCGAACTACATGGTCAGGGTTTGGAAAGACAGTTTTATACAATGTGCTTATCATTTTCCCACTCATGGTACCATAGGTCATATTAGTGCTCATATTTTGTTAGTCAATTATGGTAGCGTATTCATTAGTCAATCATTTAGATTACATATATATATTTTTTTCAATTCATTCAATCTATTTTTGTCACTATAGCGACACAACCATGCCGACATAGGTAATAGAATGCGATCAACATAATTAATTAAAAAATAAATTTGAGGTCAAGATGGGGATATTACATTATACTTTGTTGTTTCATTCAATCTATTTTTGTCACTATAGCGACACAACCATGCTGACATAGGTAATACAATGCGATCAACATAATTAATTAAAAATTAAATTTGAGGTCAAGATGGGGATATTACATTATACTTTGTTGTTTCATGAAAGATTGTATATTTGAATTTTACTTAACCATGAATCATGCAGGTCTCCATGATCAATATAAATGGATTTCATAAAAAGGTATCTTTACAAATTGTTATGCAACCACAACAAGCATATTATCCCACTCATGGTTGTGCTCATAAAAAAAAACTACTTGTGTTCTAGGATCTATATCTTAATAGCTATATTAGCTTTCATGATCCGGTTCCTCAACTTGTCTTAACGATGAACCACACTTGTTGGTTCGAAATGCATGGACGAATGTATTATTATGTGATTTCCGCTGAAGACTCTTCTCAAAAAACTTGACATGGATCACAAAAGTCTTAATTCAACAATATAGTAAATACTTTAAAAAATTGGAACATGCCAAATAGCTCTATGTACTACAGATCCCTAGCATGAGGTTTTATTCTTTCTTGAGAAAGAAATGGTGAACTACATGGAAACTAATTACAGTAGTTAAAAATATAAGAAACGGATTGAGACATTATTGTATGAAGTTTGAGGTATAAGAACTGTTATCACTGAAAATATTTCAAAGAAAAAAGGTTTGACAGCCTCATTCCATGTTTTAGAAGTCTTACCAGGTGTTTATAAGTCATATCTCACATCATGTTGAAGAAATTTTGAAAGTAGCTATGAAATCACTGAACTAGGTGTTTTCGCAGCGCGCTACGAAACCCCTGTAGCAGCCTGTTTTATCAAAGAAAAATTGTCTTTACTAGTCAACTTACAAAAGCTTTCCTGAGCAGCTGAGAACTCCATTTTGCAAATTGAAAGAGGTTTTTCTTCCTAACATGCTACACTACAAAATCCTCCTTCAGTTTCCTCAAATTCATTCTGAGCTGGGAGAAACGGGTGACCAAAGTTGTGCTACAAAACTGCTATAGGTACAGTCTTTCAGAAAACAGATTTTTCCTGTTTGCCACGTGTTTTTCAAGGATAGTTTCTGGACAGCTGGGGCAATGTTTTAAAAAACCAGGAGAGGTTTTTATTCTGGACAAGATGTGCTACAAAAACCTCCTTCAGTTTCATAAAATGTGGCACGGATAAAGAGATAAAGGCTCTGTCCCACGTGCTATTTTCAGGGATCCTAAACCCTAAAAACAGGGAAACATGTTCCCTAATTTCTAGGGTTTGTCTTCAGCAGTCAGATGACCACGTGGGAGGCTTAATCAAATTCAACTTCATGGAGTGTTAGGTGTCAAAGAATTCTTTAAATGTTTATATATGGTTGTTGTAATCATAATAAGGAGTTACACTCCTAGTTGTATTAGGTCTCTAGGACTCCTAGTTAGGTGTCATTTGCATTTAATAGTTTGTTTTATTGTTAGAATAGGTGTCATTGATGGCAAATTCGAATTCTCTTATTGATGGATGATGGAATCCTAATTGTAAATGCTTTATATAGAGAAAGAGGTTGAATTAGCAAAGGGTTGGAGATTATTTGGCTCAACTGCTGCTTTATGCTATGAACTATAATCAGTAATGCAGAGAGGTTTTCTTGAACAGATCTGAGTTCTCATGGAGTTAATCCTTTCTGGATCTATATGTTATTTTCATAAATTGCAGTAGATCTTATTTTTAATACTCAGAATTCATATCTAATGCTCTGACTTCCTTTAACAATAAGATGACTGTGTTTTATATTTGAACCACCAGCACTAGATTACATTGTTATTGTTCAGAATTCACAACCATGTGCTCTGATTTCTTTTAATGATGGAATGATTATGTTGAGAAACAGATCTCATTGCTATTACTCAGAATTCATAGTCTTATGCTCTGACTTCCTTTAGTAATGAGATGAATGTGTCTTTCCATAATCTTGTGAGTAAATCACCTTTGAACTATCAGCAGTAGATTTCATTACTATTACTCAGAATTCATAATCCTATGCTATGACTTCCTTTAGTAATGGAATTATTGTGATGACCTATTTCCTTGAGTGAATTATAATTGTTTGAAAACCCCATTTGCCTCAGCTTTCATGTCAAGAAACCTTGCCACTGAATTTATTGACTTGTTGACTCCATACCATGGTTAGCAAGCCTTCATCTTTCACCTACAAACACACCACCCAAGATAGAGTTACCATCTATATTCATCAATCAATATATTAATCCTTTGAGAGAGCCCTCTCAGGCTGGGAGGCTAAGCCTTGTTAAAGATTGGTTTGAAAGTTACATAAGATAGTCTGATCAGCAGCCTATCGGGCTATTTTGGTGATAACTTTTTGTTCGTCTGCCGGGAGTTTGAAGATTATTCATTCCCGAAATCAAAGAGCTGAACTTTGAAGGTAGCAGGAGCTCAGAAGATTTTCGAGGCTACAAATCTACCCTTGGCGACTCCATGTTGAAGATTCAAAATCATAATTCATGGTGATTTCCACTGGAGTTATGAAGGACCCAGATGCTACCATTCTTATTTCAAGGTATGCATGCATAGATTTTTCAGGAATTCATGGTTTCCCAAATCGTTTTCCCAAGGATGCATATTTTCTAAGTAATGGTCCAAAATTCAACGGAGAAGATTTAAGTTTAACTTTGAAGCATATATTAGATTTCTGTAAATTTGATGAGCTTCTTAGAGTTAAGCATGAGGATGTTTGCATTATGTTGTTCTATGATTCATTTCAAGGGAAATGTAAACAATGGGTTAAAAGTTTTCCTGCCAAATCCATTAAGTCATTTGAAGACATTTGGTATATGTTTGTGGACGGATGGATAGATAGATCAGAGGAGTTGGCAAATTCTCCTTCAGTTCAAAGTTTCAAACAATGGAATAATGATCATGGTAATGGAGATACAAATGAAAATTTTTCTTTGTCTTTGTCTTCTTATCTAAAATCATTTGACTGCAAGGGAGAAGATAAGATGAAATTTTTAGATGAAGTTGCTGAGGACATTGAGAAAGACATTGAAGGTTTAGAAGGTCAAATTCAGGCATATAGTTTTCATAATCATGATCATTATCTTCAGAAGCTTTCCATGGCAGAACACAAGGAGAGAATGTTGGTTCCTTTCTCTTTCACGATTGAGGAATTATATACTGTTGTTGAAGATCAGTTTGCAGAACCAGAAAGTTACAAGAATCATCAAGCTGATCATGCATTCTGAGATCCTATAGCTAAATACATGGAAGAGTTTTACTCTCCAGTGTTTCAGTTTTCCTATGAAAATCAGAAGCTATTTCAGTGGCAGTGGTCATCACAATATCATAACGGCTTTGAACTCCAATGCAGTCAAAAAACTCAAATATCAGATAAGACAAATGACTGGCTACATTGGAAATTTCACATTGATTGAGCTGAAAGAAGTTTGAAATGGATAGGGTAGGTAGGTAGGAATATGAAAATAAGCTCAAGGTTGATTGAGCATTTTTTTTTAGTAGATGTAGATTCCTTTTTCATATAGTGATCATCAAGTTCAAGCCCGAGGTGAAGGCCCAAGAAACTTGAAGGGGATGCTTGTCAAGCAGATTTCCATTTATCATAAGAGGATAAGGCACTGGACCTGTGAGTTCTTAGTGTACCACAAGGGCACATTATCCCAAGTAGAGCCGCTGTTATCACTGAAAATATTTCAAAGAAAAAAGGTTTGACATCCTCATTCCATGTTTTAGAAGTCTTACCAGGTGTTTATAAGTCATATCTCACATCATGTTGAAGAAATTTTGAAAGTAGCTATGAAATCACTGAACTAGGTGTTTTCGCAGCGCGCTACGAAACCCTTGTAGCAACCTGTTTTATCAGAGAAAAATTGTCTTTACTAGTAAACTTACAGAAGCTTTCTTGAGCAGCTGAGAACTCCATTTTGCAAGCTGAAAGAGGTTTTTCTTCCTAACATGCTACACTACAAAAGCCTCCTTCAGTTTCCTCAAATTCATTCTGAGCTGGGAGAAACGGGTGACCAAATTTGTGTTACAAAACTGCTGTAGGTACAGTCTTTTAGAAAACGGATTTTTCATGTTTGCCACGTGTTTTTCAAGGACAGTTTCTGGATAGCTGGAGAAATTTTTTAAAAAACCAGGAGAGATTTTTGTTTTGGACAACATGGGCTACAAAAAACTCCTTCAGTTTCGTAAAATGTGGCATGGATAAAGAGATAAAGGCTCTGTCCCACGTGCTATTTTCAGGGATCCTAAACCCTAAAAACAGGGAAACATGTTCCCTAATTTCTAGGGTTTGTCTTCAGCAGTCAGATGACCACGGGGGAGGCTTAATCAAATTCGACTTCATGGAGTGTTAGATGTCAAAGAATGTTTTAAATGTTTAGATATGGTTGTTGTAATCATAATAAGGAGTTACACTCCTAGTTGTATTAGGTCTCTAGGACTCCTAGTTAGGTGTCATTTGCATTTAATAGTTTGTTT